>BPTQ01000003.1:162664645-162911892 GCA_019973895.1 Chrysanthemum seticuspe
TTACGCGAATTTGAAACAAGTAAACCAAGTTTACTAAAAATGTTGAAATAATGAGACGTGAATCGTGTCGAGGAATGACCTGAAAGTACGGGTTGTCACATTCGCCCATCCAAAAAGGAATTCAGTCCCTGAATTCAGTCGTTGTTAGGTCTAACGGGTTAAGGGTTTGAGGTAGCAAACTTTCCCATTCCCGAGCAAAATCCTCAAAAGACTTTGTGGTAACCGATTTTTACTTAATCTCACAACTCATCAAACAAGAACTGTCATGAGATTAGGCTAAATCGGTTTAGGTAACAACTTGTTTCTAGCTCGATCTTTGCAACTCATCAAACAAGAACTGTCACGCGGATCAAACTGGAAACAAGTGATTTGAAGAAAATCTTTTGAAAATTTGGCTCGATTACGGAATTGCTTACTCATATAAGACTACTACTCCCTTCATTGCATGATTCTTCCTGAATTAGACATAGGTGATCAGGCTATGTATAATTTAGGAGTAACTATGCAATGCTTGGACTAATCGACTCATATGTTTGTTTGGTGTTGGGTCAACTGTTGTTAAAATTGTGATGGACATCGAGGAGAAAAGACATGGAGAAGTGTCGTTAAAATGATAGTTAAAGTAAAAAGAATTTAAAATCCTCGTAAATGATATCGAATCGAAAGGAAATAAAGTACGATAGATGAGAATATTTTACAACGAGTAGTTTAGCAAAAGTAGTACATCTTTAAGTTATAAAGTTTCGGATACGATGATTAGACATAAACTTAGTACAACATAGCACATAAGAAGAACTAAGACTGTTAGTTTCCGAACTTCTTCAGTCTTCCGCGTCGTTGATACCTTGACGAGCTCCTTCTAACATATATACATTCCCATGAGCACCTTCGACTTGTTGACCTTGGTTTTGAGGACATTGATTCCGATAGTGTCCTTGCTCCCCGCATCTGTAACATGTAACCATGGCCTTGCCTCTACAATTCCTGGCAAGGTGTCCCAGTTGTTGACACTTATAGCACTTAGCAGGACAAAGACCCGTGTGATGATACTTACATCGATTACATAGTGGGTAGGTTCCAGCATAACCTCTGTCTTCTATTGGTGCAGCAACATAAACCATTGCAGTCTCTTGCCCTCTATTCTGTTGTTGATGATGGTTAGTGTTACGGTCTTGATTGTTGTTATTGTAACCTCCTCGGTCATTTTCCCATTTTCTTTTGTTGTTGTTGATTTGGTTATCGGTGTTGTTGTCATTGTTTTGGTTATTGTAGTAATTGGTGCAGTTGTTGGGGTTGTTGTTGTTTTGGTTGGTGTTGGGGTACTTGCCTCTCTTCACTACCTGTGCCATTAGCTTTTGAGTCAATCGAATAGCTTCCTCAATCGTTTGCGGGTCAGAAGAAGTCACATCGCCTTGAATAATTTCGGGAAGTCCCCCGATGAAACCCTCTAGCAACTTCTCATTATCAGAAACCATGGACGGGCATAACACAGCCAATTCTTGGAATCTCCGAATGTAAGTGTCAATATCGTACCCAATTGTTACTAATTCGTAGAACTCCGTCTCCAACTTTTTGATTTCCGTACGTGGACAAAACTTCTTAGTCACCAAATTCTTGAATTCATTCCACGTGAGCTTGAAAGCATTCTCCATACCAATCGGTTGAGCGTAAGAATTCCACCATGACAACGCTCCATCGAGTAAAGTACTCGTAGCATACTTAACCTTACTGTCATCCGGACAGTTACAAAGCAAAAATACCGATTCCAACTTTTCAAACCATCTAACCATAGCTGTAGCTCCCTCGGTACCTCGAAACTTAGTGGGTTCCGCACTTTTGAAATCTTTGTACGAGCATTTCTTAACCCCAGATCCTCCGGCATTACTAGTAGCAGCGGCTAGTCTAGCGGCTTCAGCAGCAGCCGTGGCCTCAGCAACAGCAGCAGCCACCGTTTCCCTTTCAACTCTTAGAGCATTTGCAATGCTATCATTCACTAACTTCTGAATAGCCGCTTGGGTCATTTCAACTGTAGCTTTCTTCGGTGCCATATCTTCTTCAAAACAAGAGAAAACGTGAGACGTAGCAAAATCCGATGTTAATAATAAGCGCTCCAAAGAAATGTGATAAGAATGATAAGTTTGAGGTTATGTTTCAAAAATGATCGACGGGTTCCGAAAAGATGGGTTATGAGGTGTTGTAAGTGCTTCAATGTATGATGGTTTAGAGACTTAATGTGTGAATAAAGTGTAACTCGACATGTTAGTGGTGAAATAAAGGAGTGAGAGCGACTTCGCCCTAACTAAAAGTTTATCTCGGCATTCGTCGTTATCGATGATGAATCAGCTGATATAAAAACTGTGATAAGGAATGACAAGGAATTCTCCACGTTAGAGTATGGGGAAAAGATAATGGGATGGGCATTTAAGGGCATCCATGTGACAATCGATGTGAAATGAAAGTAAATAACTCGAAAATGTACGTAAAAACCGCATGTAAAGTGAACATTCACTTATGATGAAATGATGAGATGCTATGATAATGTAGTTATAGTCTAGGGTCAATGATGCAACCTAGTTCTCTATAACTGAAGCTCTGATGCCAATCTGTCACACCCCCAATTTACCTGTTTTGCAGCGGAATGGAATTCCTGGGGGCAATGAATGTCATAGCATCACAATCACAGTTATATTGAACGACCTAAAGTGTCGTTTGGAAAATACATCGTTTGATTTACTAAAATAATCAGAGTTTACAAAGTAGGTCCCAAATGTAAATCAACTTGTGCGGAAATAAGTTTGTTACAATTCAAACGATGTTTTAGAGTACATAAAACCCAAGTGAGACGCGTCGTCACCACGACTCCATGATGTGTCCAAATGCATGCCATGAAGTGAATGCCTTAGATACCTGAGATACAAACATGCTAAAAGTGTCAACACAAAGGTTGAGTGAGTTCATAGAGTTTGTTTAGAAATGTAAAGCCTTTCAAAAATCGTTTATGCCGCAAAGGCATTGTAAATCGTTGAAATGTAAATACTTTCAAAATCGTTTATGTAGCAAAGGCATTGTAAATCCACTCAGTTCCAAGTCCCGCCCATACAAAACTTGCAACCTGTGTGTTCACAACCCACTGCCAAAGTGTGTAAAGTTTATGTTCCAAACATATGATGTCAAATGAATTCACATAATAGTGCATGACTTAATGTATCGATGTTTACTTGACCTAATTATACCAAGACCATCAGTTCATTGAATGTACCAAGACCATCAGTCCAATGAATATACCAAGACCATCAGTCCAATGAATGTACCAAGACCATCAGTCCACTGAATATACCAAGACCATCAGTCCAATGAATATACCATGTAAATACTACGTATGGCCAAACTGTTACTACGCATGACTAAGCATTTCAATTCGGCTAAACATGTAATTTGCAAATAGTCATGAATGCAATAAACATTATTGGGCATGTATCTCCCCCAAAAGTAATTCAAAACGTGTAAAGGTAGGGGCTATGAAAACTCACTTGGTAAACTGACGAGATGACAAGAGTGAGTACACTGAGGTATAATGAGATGCGTTATCCGCGACCTATGACGAATGATATGATATGTCATGAGTTGCAATGTAATGTTATGCATGCACTTCGTATGTTATTTATACCATTTACGGGTTTTTGAAAATATTACTCGTCGTCGAAAAATACTCTTTTGACGTCTTGACCAATCAAAAATGACTTTACATGTTTTTACGTCAAAATGTCATCCTACAATGGTTTTATAATGATTTTTGGTGAAATTACCATTTTTCGTCGCAAAACAATGTCGTCGGAAAAACCATGAAATCAACAAAAATAGCTCCGGAAAAGTGGTCGTAAAACGGTGTACGTCGATCGTTAGAGAACGAACTCGACGGTTTTGGAAAGTTTGTATCGATATCTAAAAGTTTCAGTTCAGGAGTTTTCGTTCAAAAGGTCTCGATCATAAAGATATCCAAGGCTAAAGATGGTGGTTTTTGTGAATTGTGTGCAGAAAATGAGTTTCGGCCAATGTTTGAACATCCGTAAATAAATCACTATGACTCCGCTTGACAAACGGCTTTTTGTTTTGTAAAATATGGCCGATGAACTTGATTTTACTAGAAGACACTTTGTTATAAAAAGTTTTGCATCATGGTTAAAAACTGCCGCAAACATGGACAATATAGCTAATGAAATACTTGTTACGTCAAAACTAATATAATTTTCAGAAAATAATACTTACGGCAACTTTATGAAAACGGCCATATATTTGTCGTTTTAAATCCGTTTCCTACGTAAAATATGTCCTTAGCTTCGTATCGAAGTAAACTAATATATTTTTGACTAGTCGAAATAATTTGTGAAGCTTAAGGCTCGTTTTTGACCCGAAATATGTAAAAACTGCATGCTGTCATTTTCAGAAAATAATACTTTTCGTCGTAAAACTTTAAAAATTCACCACGGCTTCGTTATAACTCCGTTTTTATCCGTTCAAGCGGCCACGGATTCGTTTTAAAGTATATTTTCTAAAAATCAAGGCCAAAGGGTCGTACCATCAGTGGGTTTTTCCAGAATTTCATTTTAAGGACAGAATCAAAAATATAGTTTACGAAAATAGTTTTTCTCGGACAAAACCTATTCTAATCCCTTCAAGTCAACTCCAAAGCTAATCTAATCCTACCATACACCTTCTTAGGGTGTCATGGGTTCCTAATCACCATCAAGATCAAAGAATAACTTGGGAATAATTATAGGATGACTAATATATATATAAAACCTCAAAATCATGAAATAAATGGTATAAATCACAATACATGCATATAAGCTCCAAAAATGATAAGAAGCATATGAAAATGATAGGGAAACATAAAAATGACAAGAATATGCTTACTAGTGAAAATGAAGAGGTGTAGGTAACAAGGATTAACCTAAATATCCTTGGTTTTTATTTCAAAACCATATAAAGGATATAAACTAGGTTGTAAACACTTGATTTTTGCCAAAAATCTTGATCCCTTGGCCCTTGATGTTGTGGCCGGTTTTGTGCACCCAAAAGAAGAGAGGAAAATTTGTTTACACCTTACAACTATGAGAAAATGAATGAAGTGAATTATTGTATAAGACTTTAAGTAAGATAGAAACATTTTCTAACACAACCATACATCATTAATGACACACTTGACTTCCCCCCCCCTCCAAGGCCGGATTTGGGGGGGCTTGTGTCTCCCATTATATATTTTTTTTTTATAAACTATTACTTGTATATTTTGTTGTGTTTAATTTGTAGAAAAAGGTAAGTTAAATAAATGTAATGGTGAATGGTAGTCTTTAGGTACAAGTAAGTTTTTAGTAATTCAAAATAGATTGTATTGAGGTGATAAAAATTGTAAAAATACTTTCCTTGTGAAAATCGGGTGATAAAATAATTATCATAAGATTTTTAGAAAAACGACGTAATAATTAAACGTTAACGATTAAAATACCAATTAAATGTGAAACACTAGGAAAACTAAAAATATAGTTTTTATAAACTAAATGTGAGTTTAAAAATACCTCGGGATCATTTTTGAAAGTAACGGGTTAAATAATCAAAATAAAAACTCACGCGATAAAATTATAAATATACAAATTACGCGTTGAAGGGTGAAATGAAATGTCGTGAATGTACTAATGAAATGCACATGATGTCAATGAAATGTAGACTAATCATAGTCCATATGAAGTGTACGTGATGTCATGATCATGAATTCGCCGCTAAACCTCCAAGGTTACGCGAATTTGAAACAAGTAAACCAAGTTTACTAAAAATGTTGAAATAATGAGACGTGAATCGTGTCGAGGAATGACCTGAAAGTACGGGTTGTCACAATATGTTTATATTTTCTTATCCAAAAAATCCAAAAATGCTCTTCTCATTCCTCTTATTCGTTGATTCTATTTCTCTTACCCTCTTTTGCCGTTTATTTCTATTCTTCGTATCCTCTCAACCATTTGATTCTCTTCTTAATCCTCTATATGTTTAATTCTTATGTCGACATTCGTCAACTTCATCGTCAGAAATGTGTGTGAGCGGTGTGGAGGGCCTAGTTCAAGCGAATTTTGCAATTCGTGCGAATTATCCATCAAAAATTCTTTTCAAAGTTATTTCGACCACCCGCCACAACCTGAAATACATTCTAATCTTGACAAACCAGTTCAAACGTCGGAGCTACCCCAAGCACCCACCGAGGATTACGAGGACACTTTCTTTGAAGATAGAGCCCGTAATCTAATCGAACAAATTCAAGCCGACGAAAACAGGTCGAGAATTAGAATTGATTACGATGAACCCGTTCAAACACCGGTGACTAGCAAGAATGACTTGCCTAATCTTCACGTTTCTCAAGAACCAGAACCAGAGACCATAACGGAAGTGGTGGAAATTTCTAGCTCTCAGAGCACACCACTTGTCCCACCTCCTGATCTTTCTGAATGTTCTTCGAGACTTGATAGTCATCCGGATCACCATGTTGGTTTTGTTGATCCTTTGAATAAACTGATTCCTCTTCATAACTATCAAATGCAATCGTTTATTCCTTGTGTCGGTTGTGGTGAGCCTCTTTATGGTTCACCCTGTCGTTGGTGTACATGTGTACAATGTGGTAATGATATTCATAATGGGAGTTGTTTATTTTGTGGTTCGAGGAATTCATTTGATTATGATCCTAATCCGAACTCATTTAACGACCCCTCAAATTTTTCAAATTACCCACCACAGCCCGACTTATCTTCATATAACCAACACTTCTGTTGTGAATATTGTGGAGGTCCTCACCAAGGATTTGAGTGTCAATCCGGAAACACGTTTGTCTATGAACAGTTTTCCAGTGATGCTCAGAGCTTTGGTTATGACCAAAATCCATATGATTCACCATTCCAGACTCAACAGTTTTATTGTTGTGACTACTGTGGAGGTCCCCATTTCAGCTCTGATTGTCAAATAGGGAACCCAGTTCCTTGTAACAATCATGACTCTCACATATTTGAAAATTTCCAACCTCCACAGCATTATACGGTTCAAACTCCACCTGAGCCGTTGTCTCATGAAATCTCCCAAGATCTTGAAACCGCAATGAAAACACTTGAGGATATGATGAGTAACTTTAAGAATCAAGTGAGTGGTGAAAAGACCATAGGAGAATTGCTTGCCGAAGAGCGAGAGGCCCGCAAATCTAGGGAAGAATTATTAGCCCTAGAGCATGCAGCTCTAAGGCGTTCCCAATTTCTTAAGGCAGCTCTTTATGACGATGACGAGGAGGGTTTTTATCCTTTTAAAAGTAATATTTCTCAACCCCCTCAGTCAGTTGATATTCCAGCAGTTGAGATTTCATCTCAAACAACTGCTATCACACTCGAAGCTCCCACTCACTCTCTGAACATGGGGGGCGAGCATCTTGACACTGTTCCTGAAAAGGAATCGGACGAATTCATAAAGTCTAGTGTTGAGGACCTTGTCCCAATCCCGAGAGAGTCACAGGGAACTTCTGATCATATGTGTGATTCTCTTTCCCCTCTTGAGTGTTCTAATGATCATTTGGAAACCTTTTCCGATTTTAGCGACGATTGTGCTTCCTTTGGAAACATCGAGTACGTTGAGGCATCACTTCCACAATCTGATGCTGATCATCTTCTTGAGGAGTTCTCCGATGAACTCACTCACATCAATCCACTCTTTGATTTCGAAGCCGATCTGGGAGAGACTGAAAGTCTCATTGATAATGATCGTTCACTCACTTCTTATCCTAACAGTCCAATCGAGAATGTTGATCACTTTGTTCCCGAAACATTCAAAGCTACTTTCACCAATCCTCTATTTGAATTCGACTCTGAATTCACTTCAATTTCTGAGAATCCACTCTTTGATACTCAGATTGAGGATAGTGATGAGCCCACAATGGAACAAGAGTTCACAAATTCACTTCATGTGAATGATTCTCTTCATAAAGAGTTCTCCGGTGAACTCTCTCATGACATATCTCCTCCGGAACATGATCATTTCTACTTTGATCTTGAGGATGATATTAGCTCGGAGGAAGGTGTACTCTATCGTATGAGTTTGCTTATTGATGATACTACCTTCACCCTTCCTCCCGATATGTCTGCATTTGAGGATGAGGAATGGATCTTGATTGTTATCAAGACCTTTTTTCCTTTCCTCAAATATCTTGTGATTTCCCTTCATCTTCACTCCTTCGGGAATGAAGACACTATTTTTGATCCCGGCATTTTCAATTATCATTTTTGAGCCGGTTCTATGTATATCTCATCGGTGTGGAACTTTCACGTGCTTCAAATGTTTGTCCAAACATCTTGAATGAAAGTCCGATGGAGATTGTTTTTTTTTTCCACTTTGCTTTCCCCATGAACAAATGAATTCGGGGTCGAGTCAAGCTAGCGACTCGGTAATCAAAAACAGTAGCTTAACATGGGTATTCACCCATGTGTTCCACCCTAGTGTGGGGGAGTTACCCCACATATTATATATCCAAGTTTCAAAAAAAAAAAAAAAAAAAAAAAAAATCATTTCTAAATAATGGCCGTAGTATTTCCCTTTTACGTTCTTTGTTTCGGCATAACCGCCGGTACTTTGAATATTGAGGGCAATATTCATTTCTAAGTGTGGGGGGGAATTCTCACGAATTTTATCATATAATTATATCGCCCAATTCCCCCGTTTTGGCCAAAATTTTTTTTGGAGTAAGTGTTTTACACTTTCTCATCTGGTTATCAGTCCGCCATGTCTGTAAGACAAAAGGATTGGCTAATCCAGGAGCAAACGGCTCTTGGTAAAGATATCTCAAATCCGTTGACGGCTTGCAATTTGCCCAAAATTGTATGGTACTCAGCTCACCATATCCTAAAAAGTGAAGAGTTGGCTAGCCCGCAAGATTATGGCTTGTGGTAAAGGCAGTGGAAAAACCATAATTGGTAATCGACTCACCAAAGATAATATTGATAATTTATCTAAGAGTTGGCTAGTCCAGAAGGGTACGGCTTCTGGTAAAGACAAAATCAAATCCGTTGGAAGCTGGTGGTTTGCTCAAAATCACATGGTTATCGGTGTACCATGGTTCTTACTTGAACTGAAACATTTGGCTACTCCAGAAGTAATGGCTTTTGGTAAAGATTTTCAAATCCATTAAGTTTTTCTCAAAAGATTGCTAGGGACTAGCAATAGTTTAGTGTGGGGGATTGATGAGTGTGTAAATACTCATCATTTTTAGTCAAATCTGAACTGCAAAACGTCTAAAAATGCTCAGAAATGCATCAAAACACTGAAAATATTCCAAAATGGCATTTTATATGTTTCAGATGCAAAATGTTTAAAATCAGATGAAAAATGAGCAAAGTTTGCATAATTGGCAGTTTCAGTCCCCCAAGTTTCTAAAATTGTCAAAAATAGTCCCTGAGTCAAAATTTCAAAAGAAAAATCATCAAAGGTCCTTTTTAAATCATAACTTGTCAAATTTGGTCCTTTGGTGAAAAATGTAAAAAGTTTTGAGAAAATTACAAAATGGTCCTTCAAGTTTGCAAATTGACAGAATTGGCCCCTGGAAAAATTGAAAATGGCAATTTTGGTCCTTGTAATATCAACACTTGTCAAATTCTGTCCCTGAAACACCTTTGCAAAATTACAGCTTTGGTCCCTTGTTTTTTTGGAAATTGCATTTATGGTCCTTGTGTTGTTAACTTATCCAAACGGACCCTATATTATCCTTGGCCCAAACAAATTACCCAATCCAATTACCCAGCCCAACCATTACCCGGTTTTAAACCCGAAACCAACCCACCCTTTTAATAATCCAAGTCAAACCGTTTGACCCACCCCTTCCCTCTCTCATTCACGGGTTACACCAAGCTACCATGTCCATCATTCCCTCCCCCTGCAACTCACCTGATACACTCAACCATCATCACTACTTCCCCCCTCCAAACACTAAGAGCCAAGGAAGCATTAAATGTACCCCATACCTACCCTGCCCACCTCCAGCTGTTAAAAAAGGATTTGGCGCCAAAATAGCTTTGAATGGCTAGTATCAACTTGAGTAATCCAAGGGTCATTTTTATTGCTGGGAACTATTCACTGAGGTGAGAGAAGTAGCTTGGGTGTATAAAGAGGCCAAGAGAAGCATCAAAGAAATAGTTAGCTTTTATTTTTTTACCATGTATGTCGAATTGTAGTTTAATTTGTCTTAAATAACTTTCATCTGTATTTCTAAGCTTATTTTGTATCAAACAATAGTTTTTAAGTGTGTACAACTCATTTCAAGGTTGAATTCCAAGTAATGCTCAGTTTCACATTTTATACCCACTGTTGAGATTTTGATTTTCAAAATCTTGTGTTTAAACTTTCAATAGCTTAGTTACAGTATCAATCAAGCTTATGGAAGCTTATTAAAGCTTTGTATAAGCTTAAACTTCAGTTTCATTCACTTTTGGGCCTTGGTCAATACAAGTCAACATAAGCAGAAATGGTGCAGAAATGGGACAGGAATGATGCAGGTTTAGAAATGGGGTGATTTACAGTTATCTGGGTTGGTTTGTATTAGGTAGTGGTACTTGGTTCACTTATTGGCATGCCATTGTGGCTTGGACAAGTTGTAAGTTATTTCAAAGTCTTTTAGCATAATCTGCAAATTGTAGTTGAAGTCTGTTATAATCTGTTTTAGTAGAAGTATTTAGGTTGTTTCAAGTTAATTTGATCATATTTATAAGTTGGTTCTGTGTTTGGGCTTGTCTCAGTTGTAAAACAGGTTATATGGGTGTTTGGATCTGTCAATCCATCTGTCTTTTAGGCCTATGCAGTGTCTGCTTATTGTTGTTTCATATGTCTTAAGATCATTTGAGTTCAGTTGAATCATATTTTGGGGTCTGCAAAAGCCAAAAGTCAAAAATTACTCTCAAATCTATCTCACCTGTTAACTGTTGGATTTTTAGATTTGCCATTGCTTATTTTGTGTTAAGTAATCATCAACATTGCTTGCTTTACACTTGTTCTAACATATAACATCAATTTCAGTAACAAAATTTGGATCAAAGTTGAGATTGGTCAAAGCTGCTAGTCTAATCTTCAAAAGTCAAATCTGTCAATTGTGTTTTTCACAAAACTTGTGAATCAATTATTTGATTCACCTTTGAGATTTAATCTTTCAAACTTTGGAATTTAAAAGTTCACTTGGCCTATTATTGATAATTGCTTTTTGAGAAATCTGCTTTAGTCCATTTAAGCTTAAAATAAGCTCCTCAATTAGGCACTATCTGCCCTGTTCACACTCAGTATTAACTGAGTGTGAATCAGGCAATATTGCAGCCATTGCTTTTTTCTCATTTCTAGGATTTAGAGACTGAAATTTGGCACAATTGTAGCTGGCCAGGTAGTGTTTAAGACTGAATAATTGGTTTTTGGAATAGCTTAGTGGTTTAGCTTGTGCACTAGCTCAAATAAAGGGGGTGATTCACTGTTTTACCTAGCTTAGCAGTTAGCTTATTTGATTGATCTTAGCTTATAGCTTGTTAGGAGTAGTTAGAATCTGTTGCTTCTAGCTTATTTTGATAGACTTAAGCTACTGTCACTGTTTGGTTGGATATTTAGCTTATTTGCTCATTCTTAGTAGCTTATTCCAATAGCAGTTGCATTGCATCTTCCATATTTCACACATAGCCTGTTGATTTTTCATTTTTCTTAGATTCATATTAACTTTTTAGAATTTTCCTGAAATTTTCATAATTTTTGGTCTCTATTTGCTATTTTTCTCAATTTAAATAGATTTTAATCAATTTTTAATTAGTTTTAATAGCAATTAATTGAGAAAAAGTTCCAAAAAAATAATTTTTCAATTTTCTTAAGTTTAGATAAATATAAAAAGTGAAAAAAGTAATTTTCCAGATTTTTCATAGTTTATTTGGTAATTTTTAGTAATTTAATTAGTTTTTAATAGTTTAAAATTCATAAAAAATAGAAAAATAATCAGAAAAATACAAAAATAGTTCTGAAAATTCTAGTTTGTTATTTTAGATTTTTCCATTTCATAATTTTATTTTTCTAGCTTTATTTCCTAATTTCTTGTATTTTGGTTAATTATTAAATAGTTAAAAATAGTTTTTAATTAATAATAATTAGATAATTAGTGATAAAAATAGTTTTCTTTTTCTAAAAAGTTTCTTTTATCATTAGGATTGTAAAAATATCATTTTCATATTTTTAGGATTAATATTGTGTAAGTTTCACGTTTTTATTTGTACGTCACGTAGATTTTAATTTCAGTTTTGTAAAAACATAAAAACAAAAACATCATTTTAAATATAGTGATAGCGTTTATTTAATAGATTTTATCTTTTTAATTTCCTTTAATTTGCAATTAAGCCGTTGTTATTTGTTGGCTTTTTCTTAGTTATAATCATAATCACAAATCCTTTTTCCGTTCAAATTCCTCGATCACTAAACGTTTGATAAATCATCGCATAGCTCGCTGGGACATAACGACCTGGGGAAACACTATACTCCTCAGATCTTCATTGCATCTGTGCTTAAGCGGTTTTAAGTTTCTTGCTTGCGTGAGAAAACTTGACGGTTTTGCGCAGATCACGCCGCCTAACTTATGTGATAAACCAAGATCCTTCAAATGGTATCAGAGCCATGGTTTGATCATCCATCTCTCATGTTCTTGGTTTGATAGTGATTGTTGGGTTAAGGTTTAGTTTTGTTTTACGCGTAAAAGGGTTTTTATGAGTAGTCTCGTATACGTACTTTTGTATCCTTAAAGCTTTAAAATTTACACTTTTTATTCCAAGATTCTTGTGGGTTAAGGTTTATTGAGTGCTTAAATTTCAGTTTCTTTAAAAAAGGTTCAAACTTTACAAGTTTTTCTTGGTTTTTAAGAGTGTTTGGATACGTGTGTACGGATCTACGCATAAGAGAGAATCGTGGTTTTGATCTTCAAGTCTTGGTGTTTTGGTGTTTTTAAGATTGTTTCATCATCTTAATCTAGTTTTCTAAACGGTTTTGTTCGAAAAATCGTGTTTGGCAAATTTTGTACTTTCTACGCATATCAAAACCCTAATCCTACGCGTAAGGTATTTTTCACAAGATCTTCATTTCTGGTGGTTACTCAGTGTTCTTCTTGCTTGGATAAGCCTAAAAAACACTTCGACTTTGGATATCTCTTGCACTGTGAAGTGTAAAAGATTTTTGTGGGTAAAACCCTAATTTTACGCATAAGCATAAAACTTACGCGTAGAAATTCTTACGCATAAGCTTTTTCTTACGCATAAGCCTGTCTTACGCCTAAGGGAAGTTTACGCATAAGGTTCTTACGCCTAAGCTTTGGTTTACGCATAAACTTAAGCCTTTTACCCTAAAACTCTATGCGTAAGCTCTAGTCTACGCGTAAACTCTGTCTACGCGTAAGCTTGTGTCTACTCGTAAGTTTGTAAGTTACGCGTAAGTTTGCTGTCTACGCGTAAGCCTTCATCTACGCATAAGCTGGTGTTTATGCCTAAGTTGTTACGCTTAAAGTTTGTTGTCTACGCATAAGTGTATAAGCTTTGTGGTTTATCTTGATTTTGTAAAATCCCGTGAAAGAATCTATTTCCCGGTTAAGTCAAAGATTTGTAAAATCCCGTAGAATTTAAACATGTCTTCTGTTGCTGATGATGTGCAAGCTGCAGGATCTGATACTCGTCCTCCCATGCTTGATAGAACTGACTATGAGTCTTGGTCACAAAGAATCAGGCTGTACTGCTTAGGAAAGGAGAATGGAATTAACATCCTTAAGTCAATTGATGAAGGACCTTATCGGGTTGAGACCACAAGAGACATAATTGATACTGCAGCAGATGGTACAATGAATTTGGATTAGACAGACCAAAGACGTATGATGAGCTGAGTGATAAGGAGAAAAAGAGATTTGATGCTGATATCAGGGCTTCTAACATCATACTTCAGGGTCTTCCTAAAGACATCTACAAGCTGATCAATCACAACACAGAAGCTAAGGCAGTTTGGGATAATGTCAAGATGCTTCTCTCGGGTTCTGAATTGACTATAGAAGATAGAGAATCACAGCTGTATGATGAATTCGAGCACTTTAAGATGAAACCTGAAGAAAGTGTCTATGAATATTACGTGAGATTCCACAAGCTGGTGAATGATATGAGGAACATCAAGATGACTATGCCAAACATTCAGCTGAACTCAAAATTCGTAAACAACATGAATCCCGAATGGCACAAGTTTGTCACTTCTGTGAAGCTTACCAAAGGACTTAAGAACACCAACTATGAGCAATTGTATGCCTTCCTTCTTCAGAATGAGAAACATGCTATGTTTGAAAAAAGGATTCTTGAACAGTTCAAATCTCAACCAGGAGAAACAAACTCATCAAATGATACAACTGCATTCTTCACCAAAGCATCACAAGTCACACCCACTGGAAATGATAATCACAAGCCCGTTCCTGATTCGGGATATAAGCAACCTAATTCTGATGAAGTCATGGAGCACTTTATCAATAAATTGGCTCTTATGGTTAAACAAAACTTAACCTTCTCCCCACATACCAACAGACTTCACACTAACAATGAAATCAGGACTGCATCCAATCTACACAACCATGCTTTGGTCAGAGATGGAAAGGTTACAGTACAACCAGTTCAAGAAAGGCAGTACGAACAAGGAAGAGGTGGAGCTGGTAGAGGCTATGCTGCAAATCAGAATTGGGGAAGGAATGGAAACCAGGGTCAAGCAAAGCCAATCAAGTGCTACAACTGTGGTGAAGAAGGGCACATTGCTAGGATATGTACTCAACCAAAACGCCCTCAAAACGCAGAATACTTCAGGGACAAGATGTTGTTGGTTCAAGCACAAGATAATGGTGTAATGTTGAATGAAGAGGAGCTGTTGTTCTTGTCTGATGGGAATGCTAGAACATATGATGGAGATGTGGACGAACAACCAGTGCATGCTGCTCAGAACAATCCCAACGCCTTTCAAGTTGCAGACTGTGATGCATTTGACTCGGACGTTGATGATGAACCATGTGCACAAACTATCTTCATGGCTAATATCTCTCCAATGACCTCTTCATCTCAACAAGCCAGTCCATCCAAGGAATCCATCATTAAAGAGGTACTCAAACTATATGATGTGGTTAATAAGCAAAAGATTCACCATGAAGTACAATCTACTGAAGTCATTGAGTCAGATATTGAAAATATGGGAAATAACAATATTATCCCATATGAACAATATGTGAAACAAGATGACAGTCTTGTTGTACCTAGTGATGAATCTTCTGCAATTAACAATGAATGCATGCCTGATGAATTTACTGCATTTGTGCCTGATGATTCCTTAACCACTGAGCTCAATACCTATAAGGAACAAGTTGCTATTTATGAACAGCGTGCTAAGTTTGAGTTAACTACCCGTGAGCAGGATATGGATAACCAAATGCGTACAATTATTAGAAAAAGTAATTTTAGAGAAGAAGTATTAAAACAAGAGTTAAACTCCTTACAAGAAAATCTTTCTAAAACTGCTAAGCAAAAACAAGAACTTCAAGAAAATATGAAAATGCTTAAGCAAGAATTCAATGCTAAGGAATCAAAACTTTTGAATGATTTTTCCAATCTAAAAACTTTGAAAAACAAACTTGAGAATAAGTTGTACGTACAAGGGAATACCATTCAGACTGCTCACATGATCACTAAGCATAGAGTCTTAAGCAATAAGTATAGCGTTCCCCTTGTTGAGGAACCTAGTCCAGAGGCTATTAAAAAGGCTAGAGCTGCTCATAAGGTAATTTATGATGGTAATGAAATCCTTAAGCCTAGGCAGAAACCTAGTTGCTTTGAGTGCACTGAGGAAGATAAGAAATCAGATGAAGTCACTAGGGAGAAATTGAACAAGAAGCTAGAAAATCCTGAGTGTAAAAAGAATAACATAACGTTCAAACCTCACGATTACATTAAGGAAAACTAGATCTCCTTAAACAAGTTTAAGACTCAGACACTTCTAACTCCTGAACAAGTTTTTTGGAAAATGGATTTAGATAAGCAAAAAGCAGAGAATCTTGTTGTTTCTAACCCTCCCCTTAGGAGATTGCCAAAAGCAACTGTGTATTTTCCTAATACACCAATGAACCTAGTTCCTAGATCTATTGCAACTAATAGCAGGACCTTAATCAGCCTATATGTTGTTTATCAGCTGTTTGTTGATTTTGAGAAAACGTGTAAGAAGAGAATCACACCTACAGGGATAACAGAGGGGGAAAGGGGCTTTGAGCAAACCAAAGAATGTTATTTAACCGAGGTCATGCCTTTCTTCAAACAATTAAAAGGTCAATTTGAGAGTCTTAAAATTGGAATTAATTCTGATATTAAAGAAATGGAAAAGGAATTTGATTCGATGATTGTTGAGGTTAGTGACTATGAGCAAGAACTAAAATATAATGAGATTGAGAGGAAGAACTTGCATACCTTGAATGAGAATCTTATTTCTGAATGTATTGCTCAAGATGTGTTTTACACTGCTACAAATTGTTCCATTAATGCTTCTCAATTTCATGTATTATCTGTTGCTCTGAAAGTCTCCCATGATCGTGTCATTGAGCTTGAAAAGACTAATTATAAACTAAATGAGAAAATTGAACTGGATGATCACGACAATTTGGTTAAACATTTTTCTAAACTAGAGGTTGAGCATTTTAATTTACAACTAAAATATCAACATCTTAAAGAAAATGTCAAAACTTCAAATATCAAGACATCCTCAGATGCTCCAGAGTTTGATGCAGTTTTTCAAATTAACAAACGTGATGAACAGATTCAAGTTCATTGTAACACGATCAGAAAGTTGAAAGCCCAAATCTCTCAATTAAAGGGTGAAATGAACAATGTGACTGGCTGCCGAATGCCTCCTCCTTTAGATTCTTAGAATTCTCAAACGTTTCATCTTCAAAACTTAGTAAATGCATTACAAAAGGAAAACGAAAGTTTTTTTGAAGAAAATGAAAAGGTTAAACGTCATTTCAATGAGTCATTTGAATCAATAAAAGTCACTCGTAACAAAAACAACGAACAAATAGCTTCATTGCAAAAGGAAATTGAGAATCTGAAGAGCCAGGTAAAAGGGAAAATGCCAATGACAAATGGGGAGAATGGTGCTTCAAAGGTGCATGTCTGTAATAAATATGCTTTGACTGTGAAATATGTTCCTCCTCATCTTAGGAATAACAAACTTGCTATTCAAACATATTTCTCATACCTTAAAGACAGCCTAGAATGTCTCCGTGAGATTGTAGAAGAGGATAAGTTAGAGAAACCACTTGATAATGCAATTGGCCATGCATGCTTATATGCCAAACGATCTCAAGAACTTCTAGAATGCTTAATTACAATATGCCCTAAAACCTTAGGTGAGCAAATCAATCCCTTGATACCTTGTTCTATGCCTAGTGCCAAGCATACAACTCATTCAACGCCCAATACCATGAATGTGAACTCTAGTATGCCTTCAAGTAGTTCAGAACCCAGCACATCTAAACAGGAAATGCAAAAAGTAGCAAAACCAACTAATGTTCCCATTCCCTCTACATGAGTAATCAGTGACATTAAAGCGAGCAGGTCAAAGTCTCAAGGCAATACAAGGAATGATAAGACCTTGCAAGCTAAGAATGTGCATTGGAAAAGAGTAGAAGATCACCCTAGGAACACTATGTTTAAGTTGAATAAAACGAATCGTGTTGATTATAGTATTAGCTATAAGCGTACTGTAATTAATTTGAATTCTGCTACTATATGCAAACCTTGTAATGATGTCTGCTTGAATTCTGTTACTAATCATGAATGTGGTGTGAATGTTTTATTATAAACTGTCAAATCTCCAGTTAACATTGTTAAAGCAAAATATCATGCTAAGAAGGCAAAAAGACAAAGGCTAAAGAAAGTTAGAAAACAGTGGAAGCCCACAGGAAGAACATTTAGTAAGATAGGTTATCAATGGATACTTGTTGGCCATAAGGTTAATCAGACAATGCCCACTAGAAAATGGATGCCTACTGGTAGAACTATTCCCTTAAGAAGTGAACATACTTTGAATAGGTCAAATACAGACACCAGCACTGCATTTATTCCTAATGATTCTATTGCTTATATTTCTAATGTGGGTGTCCCAATCACTGTTACTAACAAAATGGAACCCATTCTTACATGGGGATCCCAATTATCCAGTTATCCATTCTTGTCTGTGTTCAACTGCAGATCGTTCGAATCGTTCTGTGGTACCTGGACTCAGGCTGTTACAAGCATATGACTGGAGACCGGTCGCGGCTCATGAACTTCGTGAGCAAATTCATCGGGACAGTTAAATTCGGAAACGACCATTTTGGAGCTATTATGGGCTATGGAGATTATGTGGTTGGAGATAGTGTAATTTCCCGGGTATACTATGTGGAAGGTCTTGGTCATAACTTGTTCTCTGTTGGTCAATTCTGTGATTCCGATCTTGAAGTGGCTTTTAGAAAACATACTTGTTTCGTTAGAGAACTTGATGGTGTCGAATTGTTAAGAGGAACTCGTGGTTCAAACCTATACACCATCTCTATCGAAGACATGATGAAGTCCTCTCCAATCTGCTTGTTGTCAAAGGCTTCGAAAACAAAGTCATGGTTATGGCATCGTTGTCTCAATCACTTGAACTTCGGCACCATTAATAACCTTGCCAGAAAGGATCTTGTCAGAGGCTTACCTAGATTAAAGTATGGAAAATATCATCTTTGTTCAGCCTGCCAATTGGGAAAAAGCACGAAATATGCCCACAAACCAAAACCCACAAACTCTGTAATGGAAGTCCTTCATACCCTTCATATGGATTTGTGCTGACCAATGAGAGTGCAAACGATTAATGGGAAGAAATATATTTTAGTCGTTGTTGATGACTATTCTAGATTTACTTGGGTAAAGTTTTTTAGGACTAAGGATGAAACTCCAGCTGTCATCATCAAACTTATCAAGCAACTTCAGGTTCGTCTTAACAACACGGTTAGAATTGTTCGAACTGACAATGGCACCGAGTTCGTTAACAAAGACTTAAGTCAATTTTATGAAAGTATTGGAATCAGTCATCAAAGAAGTGTTCCACGAACTCCTCAACAGAACGGTGTAGTTGAAAGACGAAATCGAACTCTTGTGGAAGCCGCAAGAACAATGCTAATTTATTCAAAGGTTCCAATGTTTCTAGGGGCTGAAGCCATTGCCACTGCTTGCTACACCCAAAATCGTTCCCTTATACACACCTCTCATGGAAAAACTCCATATGAACTAGTTCATAAACGAAAACCTGATCTCTCCTACCTTTGTGTGTTTGGTGCCTTGTGCTATCCAACGAATCACGGTCAAGACTTAGGAAAATTAAGAGCAAAGGCAGATATTGGAGTTTTTGTTGGTTATGCACCAAACAAGAAGGGTTACAGAATCTACAACAAGAGAACCCGAAATATCATGGAAACAATTCACGTTACGTTCGATGAGCTGACCGGTCAAATGGCTCCAGGACAATCCAGTTCTGGACCCGCACTTCAAATGAGTCCAATTGGTTCATCCCTAGTGCCAATTTCCTCTCCAGCAACTCCATATGTACCTCCATCTGAAGATGATTTGAAGCAATTGTTTGATCCAATGTTTGATGAACATTATGAGCCAAGTGCCACTGATCTATCAACTCCAACAACAGAGGTTGCTCCTATCTCTGTCAATGAAGTCAACTCTTCAGTTTCAATATCATTAAGTCAAGAAGCGCCTGCTGCTGATCACTCTGTCTCATCAACAAATCATCAATCATCGAATGTACATCATGGAATTGTCTCTGGCTCCAATGATGAAGTTAATCCCTTTGCTACTCCCGAAGATGCTCCATTTGAAAACATCTTTGCCCCTGAACCAACACCTGAACCATCTTCATCAGGGGATATAAACTCTGCTACATCAGTCCTTCAACAACAACCACACGAACATCTTAGAAAATGGACACATGACCATCCATTGGATAACATCATTGGGAATCCTTCTCGTCCTGTATCAACTCGAAAACAATTAGCTACTGATGCCTTATGGTGCTTTTTCAACTCCGTACTCTCTAAGATCGAACCAAAAGATGTTAAAACTGCAATGTCTGAGGACAGCTGGTTTAATGCAATGCAAGAAGAAATTCATGAGTTTGATCGTCTAGATGTATGGGAATTAGTACCTGCTCCTGATTGTGCAATGATCATTGCTCTCAAGTGGATCTTCAAAGTGAAGCTTGATGAACACGGTGATGTTCTAAAAAATAAGGCATGGTTAGTGGCTAAAGGTTATCGTCAGGAAGAAGGTATCGACTTTGAGGAATCTTTTGCTCCTGTTGCACGTATCGAAGCCATCAGAATCTTCTTGGCTAATGCTGCTAGCAAAAACATGGTAGTTTATCAGATGGATGTGAAAACCGCCTTTCTTAATGGAATCTTAAAGAAGTGGTATTCGTCAGCCAGCCATAAGGTTTTGTGAATCCAGAGCATCCTACTCATGTCTATCGCTTGAAAAAGGCCCTTTACGGTTTGAACCAAGCTCCAAAGGCATGGTATGATACGCTATCAAAGTTTCTTCTATCCACAGGATTCAGCAAAGGAGCAGTTGATCCGACATTGTTCACCAGAAAGTCAGGCAAACATTTAATTCACGTTCAAATTTACGTTGATGATATTAGTTTTGCCTCGACCGACCCTAATGAATGTGATTGTTTTTCTATGGAGATGGGCTCCAAATTTCAAATGTCTATGATGGGACAAATGTCATTTTTCTTGGGATTACAAATTTCACAAAGTCCCGGAGGCATTTTTATAAATCAATCTAAATACGCCAATGAAATCTTAAAAAAATTGGATTTACCTCCAGTGACCCTGTTGACACTCCTATGGTGGAGCGTACAAAACTGGATGAGGACCACTCAGGGATCATAGTAGATCAAACGAAATATCGTAGTATGATTGGATCCCTGATGTACCTCACAGCCAGCAGACCAGACATTTTGTTCGTTGTATGCATGTGTGCTAGATACCAGGCTAAGCCTACCAAAAAGCACCTTGAAGCGGTTAAACGGGTCTTTCGGTATCTCCAAGGAACCATTAACATGGGACTTTGGTATCCGAAGGACTCCGGTATGTCTCTAACGGCCTATGCAGATGCTGACCATGCAGGATGTCAAGATACACGTCGAAGTACGTCAGGTGGTGCTTAATTTTTAGGTGACAAACTTGTTAGCTGGTCTTCAAAGAAACAAATGAGCACTTCCATATCCTCTACAGAGGCTGAATACATAGCCATGTCATCTTGTTGTGCTCAAATCTTATGGATGAGATCCCAATTATCTGACTATGGCTTTGTATTCAACAAAGTTCCTATGTATTATGATAACAAAAGTGTCATTGCTCTCTGCTGCAACAATGTTCAACACTCTAGAGCAAAGCACATCGACATTCGACATCATTTCATCAGGGAACAAGTTGAAAACGGTGTGGTTGAACTATTGTTAGCCTCGCTTTTTATAAAGATAACGTCACTTACGTGAATTGGACTAGATGCGTAGTACACTTTGCCCTTAGGGACTAGTATCATTTAAGTGGCAAAGTTAGAGCCTATAAATACCCCTCATGACTCTCCATGAGGGGTGGTGAAGCATTAGGTTATTTGTATTGTGTGTGTTTCTTAATAAAACCTTGTGTTTTCTCCTCCCTCTCTCTAGTTTCTCTCTCTAAGAAGATGAAGATCTTATTCTTCTTCCACCAACCCCGACCTCCCGAACCACATAAATCATATATTTTCGGTCCTGACAATTGGTATAACGAGCCAAGGTTATGTTTTATTGATTTATGTTGGTTTTTTACACATATTTGTTACTGTTTTGTGCTAATTTTTGTGGGTCGGAAATTTTTTTTCCGTATTATATGGGCAAACAGTTTAACATATTATTTGAGTATCCTTATCCTTGGTCAAAAAGTCTGGTCCTTTCATGTCAAGATATCTGCTTTGTGTTCTGTTTTGAGTCCAAACAATATCTCTTATCATTTTTTTGACTTTTGTACCAATATATCTGTGAAACAAAAGTGGTCAAACTATCATCTTCATGGTCAAACTGGTCAAACAGAAGCAGTTTTTATGCTTTTCTGGGTATTTTATGAAGATGGTCGGATTTTTCAGTCGGAAAACTCGTCGGAAAAAGTGGTCAAAGGGTCAAAACCCTAAACTTACGCATAAGAAGAATCTACAGTGGAGTTACGCGTAGCTGTGAAAATACGCGTATGAAAAGTTACGCTTATGCGTTTACGCGCCTTGGCTTACGCCTATGGCCTACGCATATGTTTACGCGTATGCTTACGCATAAGCATGACGTTACGCGTAAGGTTACGCATAAGGACCAAGAGATGTTTTTACGCATAAGGTTTCAAAGTAAAATGGTTACGCGTAAAAATGACCTCGACCACAAACACCACATACCAATACCCATCAAGACCATCATCAGTCCAACAAAATTTATCCAATCCGAAACTTACAAAAACCAAAACCAATCCTAGACCTAGACTCACCAAAGAACCCTCACTATCACTCCCCATCTCTCATTCAATTCAAAGACTCAAATAGAAAAAGTTGAACCGATCTCAGATTTGTTTAAGTTTTGTTTTGCAATCTTTTAAAGATTGTTTTAACTGAAACTATCATCCTCACAGATCCTATTGAAGCTGAGCTTCATGATTAATATCCGAACACTTTAAGAAGGACAAATCGATGTATATTCATCCTTCTCTCGTTCGTTTAAAAGAAAAATCACACTCGACAAACAAAATAACCTACCCGAGACCATATTTAAAATGATCTTGAAGTCCTTTTCATTGATTTCTTGCTTCGGAATAAACTGCTCATGAAGTCAAAGGTTGGGTTAGGATGTATGTGTGTTCGATGATTCGTTTAGTAGGACGAAGGAGATTAGATAGTCGAATTTGTTGTTGAGTTGAGATGAGATTCGGTATAATTTTTCCCAGATCTGTTTTTTTTGGAGAGAGGAGCGTCTGGGTTTGTGATAAGAATAAGGGAGGCGTGTTTATCTCAAGTACTTATGTTTAGGTTAAGTGAAAATAAAAAGGGTATGAAACGTTTTATATCCAGTTATGTATTTCTGGATTGGATCGGGTTGTCATCTCATGAGAAGTGGGCCAACGAATTGTGAGATGGACTGAACCGAATTCTTGGGCTTTATGCTTAAAATTCGACTTGGCTGAAATCAACAAGGGTTGACGTGGACTGATATGTTGTGTCAAAATGATGTCCGAATATTTGTGATTTAAAAACATTTATTACACATTTTTGATAATATTCGGTTAAGAGCGGTATTTATGGTATAAAATTTCACGGAGGGATACATTATTCACGGCTTGAGCGAAGATGTGAAAAAAATGGCTACGGAAATTTTGTACGGTATTATTGATGCGAAATTGAAGTGACGTTTCAAGGATGTACTTATTTATCTTTGAGATAAGTCGATGGTCTCAAGATAACTTGTCTGGGCACATTATGAAATTTGACAATCTGGTTATAACTGGTAAGGAGTTACGTTGTAGTGCTCACAGTGTGTAACCATCACTTTAAGGAGTTACGTTGTTGTGCTCAGTGTCACACGAAGCTGTGGATTGTTCAAAAATTTAGAACAAGCAGCAAGTCACAAGTTGGGATGCTTACTTCCTTTTCAAGTTAGTCGTACCGGGCTATCTCCACATGTGGTCATTACTATTAGCCGGTGAATTCAAAGGAGGTTCGATAAAAGGTTGGTTTGAGAAAATTATTGAGAGTATATTTTTGCGACATATTCTCACGGAAATTTGATCAAGCTATGATGTTAATATTGCATCAAAGAAGGTAATACGGCATGTACGCAACATTATGATGATTCTGATAGCTCACAACCATCAGGAGGGAGAAGTTGGTATTTCATCTTCCGTGTTTGGATTACGAAGGGATTTTTGCTTAAGACTGAAGAAGGAGAAGTAGTGTGGTGTACATCGGGGTTTTTTACCAACTTGGATGCAATAATAAGTGAGTTATGTTGTTATGATGTTCCCAGAACGACAACCATTGTACGATCAAGAGTTTACTTTCTCCGCTGCGTGTCTGAAGATTAAAGGCGTGTTGGAAGAGTGTTGTCGGTTCAGGAGGGAGCAAGAAAAGAAAAAAGGCTCACTAGTTAGGAGGGGGTAATAACCTAACTAGACCGTTACAGTTGAAGTTCAGAGCTACAAGAAGATCATTTGCCGAGGTCATCGGAAGGGAGAACTTCAAGTTTGCCTCAGTATCTAGACTACAGAGACTCTACACTTCAAGAAAGTCAACATTGTTCATTACTATTGTAATTTACTTTGTTTTGTATTTATAGGTCTCATTGTAACCATTCACGTGTGACGCTATCTTGGAGGGAGATTGTTAGCCTCGCTTTTTATAAAGATAATGTCACTTACGTGAATTGGACTAGATGCATAGTACACTTTGCCCTTAGGGACTAGTATCATTTAAGTGGCAAAGTTAGAGCCTATAAATACCCCTCATGACTCTCCATGAGGGGTAAGGTGAAGCATTAGGTTATTTGTATTGTGTGTGTTTCTTAATAAAACCTTGTGTTTTCTCCTCCCTCTCTCTAGTTTCTCTCTCTAAGAAGATGAAGATCTTATTCTTCTTCCACCAACCCCGACCTCCCGAACCACATAAATCATATATTTTCGGTCCTGACAACTATACTTCGTAAGGACTGAATATCAACTAGCAGACATCTTCACCAAAGCTCTTTCTCGAGAACGCTTTGAGTTTATTCTTCCACAACTAGGCTTAAAAAGCCTTCAACCAAAAACGCTCAAACGTCTTCAGGAAGACGTCGATGAGTAAAGGTGTTCAACTCTATCTATTCTTTGTATATATCTTTTCAAAAACCAAAAATAGAAAAATATAAAACTTTTCAAAATCCATAAAAATCAGAAAATCTTGAAAATCTTCAAAAATATTGTTTATTTATCATGTTTTTCTTGTCAGTTCGATAACATCTACAGACTTTGAGTTGTCACTCAAAGAATGGCACGGGTCTCTAGATGAAGTTCGAATTAAAAAAAAAAAAAAAAAAAAAACGAGATGGAGAAAAATGATGGTTTATTGTCAGTTCAGGCAGTAACCCGCTTTTTCAAAGAAATAACAGAGCCATACTTTTTCATGTTTTCAAAATTCCATGCTTTGATTCTATTAACATTCATCTGCTGAAAACTAACTGCTTTGAAAAATAACTCGGACTCTATTTTTCATAATCGTCTGGACTTATTTGTCAAAATATCTATCTCTCAATCAACAACCTATGTCATTGATTGAGGGGGAGAATGATTTCAATCAAATCAAAAGGTTATTTGTCATACAATTGTTTTCATAAGATAATCATGCATGTTTAATCAATGGAGTTTAAAGTCTCAAAATCCGATCCTTATCTGTTAAAAGTTTTCATAATCAAGTCACAATTCTCCTTAAATACTTTTCAAAATCAATTTAAATCTACAGAGATCGCAAATATCAAATGATTTGATAATTGTGATCGGGGGAGAATTTGTCATTTAAATTGGATTTAAACTGATTATTCGATAAATGGGTTCATATGTGTTTAGCAAGTTTTCCTCCCCGCATGTGACAAACGATTTCAAATTTTCCATGCACATGTTGAGGGGGAGCATCTACTTTAAACCTAAATTATTGAAACGTGATTGAATTGTCTCTAAGTGTAGGTTCCCTCTAATATGTGCAAAACTCTTTCAAACTTCGAGGCACATATTGAGGGGGAGCAAGCTTATGAAAACCTCATCCTTCCCTAACATGCTTTATCTACTTGTTTTGATCAGGGAAGTGATGTTGATATCTTTTAGAAAATGATAATCAAAGAAGTTAATTCTTTCTCTTGCCTCCGTGTGCAAAACGATTTCAAATATTTGATGCACATGTTGAGGGGGAGCACTTGTTCTAAAAAATATCAAAAACAATTCAGGTACAAAATGCTTTGATAATATATCACAAGTATCTGGATTGATTTTCAAATGGTTTTCAATTGGTTCAAATGGCAGATGAACAATACCAAATAGACCGACCTAATTTACTTTATGTACGGTGATATAAGGATGATAAGGTTAGGTATTTGTTCCCATGATCCGCCAGAACCGGAGGGATCTACCCAGGGAAAATCCACTAGTTAGTGTAGAAGTCCTTAGGTATGATGATAAAAGGAGAAAAATGAGATAAGGGAAGAGTGCGGACTAAGACAGAGCTAGTACTAGAACAAACCCAACAAGGTTCTAGCTATGAAGTCTCGGTAAGCACTGAAGGGGTTGAAGAATGAAAAAGAATTGAATGAGAAAAGGGTGAAAAGAAATAGCCCCCCATTTACTCAACCATAGGGCAGAAACCGGGTACAATTCATATGCTACTGATGGTAACATTGGTATTGAAGACAAGACGTCATGGACCCAGTGACGCTCTGCACTACAACTTCCCAAACCACTCAAATTCCTATTATAAGGGCTTGTTTCATTCTCACGGGGAACCTACATAATCTATCGACTTTCTCTTAGAGATCGTTGATATTGAAGAAGGAGACCCTCTCCCTAGTCTCCGGCACAGGAACCAAATATGCACAAATTGAGTCTAGAGCCACGAGATCATCAATAAATCTCATTAGGACACTTTCAATGAAGACTCTTTGTTTCACACAATGTGAAAAGAGACATTATATCTTGAGTCCTACGCATTATCCTTGTGGTATTGCCAGAACATCTGAGTGATATGCATACATATTCACAATGAAGATGGAAAGCCTTCTAGAGCCAACATCAAACAAGCTCCTGGTAGGTGGCATGTGAGATCTATTCTATAGATCAACCATGTGACAACTGAACAGAAACAATGGGGCGATTCAATCTTTTGAATCAATCCTGGTTCAGGTTATGGATTGACGGATACCTTTGAAAAACCAGTCGTTGTGCTTAAAAGTTCTTTTCCATAGCACATCGACTGTGTATTAATGTTTCAAAATTAAAGGGTATTTATGATTGATAATTGATTTTCCATAAAACCTTCGTGGTATTGCAAAACACTTTCTATTAAGCATTACACGATTGTTCTCAAATCACTTTTCATCAATCAGTGAATCTCTATTCGCTGGTTCACTCACTCCGTGTTGTCTTCTTTGAGACGTTCCGGTTTGAGAACAGCTAGAGCAGCTGCGAAACCCTGTCAAGGAAATTCTTCGGAGTTATACATGATCACAAGCAGTACATGTACTGATCAACGGGGAACCGTGGGCCGTGTACCTCAATTCATCGAAAGTGATCAAAGACACTTTCATGCGCTTTATTGCTAACTGTTGTATGCAGGTACACCCGACGTTTGCAGCTGATCAGAATGATGCGGTCAATCCATAACCACATGCTCACTCAATACATTCATCTCTAAAGAAATCATGATAAGTGCATCAAAGACTCTGATATTTTCACTCCATGCTCCTGCTACGCTGCTGCAAATATCATGAATCAGCTAAAGCTTCCGCTACTCTGATAAGAAGATTTCATGATCCAGAATGTGAGCATGTCGGTCCAAAAGTCACAACATCACATACTATCAACACCACAATGGAAGAGTCAAAGATTTATGGTTGCTGGTAATCTCAAAGCTGGTTCAAATACTCTAACATCACGTGGATCAGTTTAAGACCTCCACTCGAAATTTCAAAACATGCAGAACATGATGAATCAAAGACTACGAGCTAAAGAACAAAAGTGCTTATTCAAATAAACCAAGAACAACGAAATTTTATATCAGTTTGTAATCATTGTAAGTTGAGGTGACCTCCCTTAGGGGGAGATTGTTGGAATTTAGTAAATCCAGTACTTAAAGTGTCGGTCACCTCAAGTATGTATGCTCGTTAGAAAGCTCGTAGTCATAGTAAGTCTATGATAGTATTTAGTTTACTTTGTAACACCGTGGAGGACGGATGGGTCTTTACCCACTGTATGCCTGATCCACAGCCTCTTAGAGGCGTCTAAGGTTGTACCCTATAAATACCCTTTGCCCTCCAAGGCAAAGGGTTGGAGCTTTCATAATACATTTTTCTTTGTCTCTCTAGGGTTCCCATTCTCTCCCACTTTCTCTCTCTAAACCTTTAACCTAACGCCGCCTAACTTATGTGATAAACCAAGATCCTTCATGAAAACTTGCTATCCTTCTGTAGACACCACGGAACCAAATTTTACAATGGACGGACCCAAATTTTTGGTTCCGTCTGGTCCGTGTTGTACTGTTGCAGTTGGGATAGTTTGTTTGTCTTTTCTGGCCATTTTGGTTTGACTACTTGGAATTATTACTTCATTAAAACCTAATCCACTTGTATTACCTGGTACTTTTTGAATTCTTACTATTTCATCGGCACAAGAAATATTTTTGTTAAATTTCTTAAATTTAGAGTTATGTTTGATGAGAACCTCCTGTGTGAGTTTTAGCTTTTCTATATCAAGACCAAGATCTTGACATGATTTACAACCATCGTCATTAGCCTTGCTTTTTTCTAATCGTTTTGCCTTTTCTTTAAACTCATAAACTTCGTTTTCTAAAAATTCCTTTTTAGTTTTTAAAAACTTGTTTTTAGTTATGATTTTTAAGCTAAGCTCATATAACTGATTATATTGTTTTTGCAAAGTGTCATCATCAATAGAGGAGTAAGATGAGTTGGAATGTACCTCGTTTGATTCATGTGCCATGAGAGCGATCTCTTCATTACTTGGTTCTTCGTCATCATCACTTTCACTCCAAGCCCCGCTTACAAAAGCTCGTTGAGTTTTGCTTTTAGGTGGCTTACACTTCCTTTCACTTTTTCCCTTTTTGTCATCTCAGTCTTTTCGGAATGATTTCTTTTCATCTCGGGTGTGGAAAACTAGAATGGGGGGGGGGTTGAATAGTTTTACCAATTAAAACTTGGTTTTAAACTATTTAGATTGACTTATATCAATCTTATTTAAATGTGTGTGTTGAATGTTGATAGATAAGCATATAAATAAGTAAAGCAAAGATAAAGAGTAAGAAGCACAAAACCACAACGCGAGTATTTATAGTGCTTCGGCTACAAGGACACCTTCCTTGCTCTACTGCACTCCCTGAGTCACCTACTTGAGAGTTCTTAATCACTACACAACACAAACTCCTTGTGGTGGAGAAGCCTTCACAACGTCGCCTACTCTTTATCCAGTACAAGGCTAGACATCGGGTTCTTCCACGAGGTAGAACCAAACCTATCACAACGTCGCCTACCCTTTATCCGGTACAAGGCTAGATACCAAGTTACATTACAAAGGAGGAACTACTACCCGACACTACACAACACCTATCATAAAGGAGATCCACTCCTTATTACAACATCAACAAGGATATCTATATCCTTTGATCCAAACTAATTTATCTTGTACATCAATGCACCATATCGAATGTACACCCTAGGCACCTTTCACTAATGCCTTTGACACGACACCGAGGCACCCTTCACTAATGTCTTCAACACGGACTTTCGGTACCCTTTACTAATGCCTTCAATACGGACTCTCGGCACCCTTCACTAATGCCTTTGACACGGATCTTCGACACCTTTCACTAATGCCTTCGATTTGACCCTTTAGACATCTTTCACCTATGTCTTCTAAACAACACTTTTAATGAGAGAAGGAAGAACTATCAACAAGATAACTTCAGTAGTCTTGATGATGACGAAGCTTGGCAACTCATGGACTTGAGCTTGCTCGACTTCAAGAGGTGGTGATCTCTCCTTTAAGAGGAACCTAGAGAATCACACAAACACAAAACTACATAGAAATATCCTTTGGATCTGAGGTTAGAGAGTTTACAATACTAAGAGAGAATGTGTGTAAAAGGGGTAAGTTACAATGAAGAAATGGCTCACTATTTATAGACAAAATTTCACTACTGTTCCACGGATCCCACGGATCCCTTACATGAGGGATCCGTCCAGTGTAAAACTGGGGATCCGTAGGACGCTCCCCCTAAATGGGTTATGGGTCATGGATCATGGGTCATGGGTTATCAACTTTGGATCATGGGTATCCAAATAGATACAATGTATCTAGAAGATGTAATGCATCTAGTCCATGGGTCATGGGTTAGCTCCATGGGTTATGGATAATACCCATTATGACTTCATGCATGATGTCATGCAATGGGTCATGGGTTATGGATCATGTTCCATGGGTATGGGTCATGGAATTTGGGTTTTACCCAACTACATTCAATGTATCTAGTTAATGGGCCAAGTACTTAGATTCTTACCCATTACAATACATACTAAGTATGTATATATATACCCATTATATAAACACTAGTTGTTATACATATGCATTACTATAATATGAAAACACTATTTCATGTTTAGTATTTTATATGAAAACGTAAGTGTGTTAGTAAACTATTGGCTCAAATTATTTACGTATTTTATTTGTTTCGTTAAAAAGAGTTTATGCTTGTTATCGACAACACATTTGAAGATCGTAAAATATAAATAAACATTTTTACGGCTTATTTGTATTAACATCGGGGTTGCCTTACAAACTTTCCTCTTCTTCTAAAGAATTTTTTGAAATCTCTTATGGCCATGGCATACTCCTCGTCTTCACTATCCGAGCAAGATTCTTCATCATCACTAGATTCCGTTCTTGCCTTTAAAAAACGGATTTGACTTTCTCTCTTTTGCTTTTGATGATTTCCGAATCTTTTTCCATCACCATTTCATGTACTTTGAGGTTTCCAATTAGCTCGTCAAGTGACATTATTGACAGACCTTTTGACTCCTCAATAGCTGTTACTTTTGCTCTCCACTTCGGATGGAGTGCTCTAAGAAATTTCTTGACAAAGTTCTTGCTACGAAAAGATTCATCAAGTACTTTAAGAGAAGTAACAATAGTATTAAAACGAGCAAATCCACAATCAATGGTTTCATCTTCAGGGATAACAAATTGTTCATATTGTTGAACAAGAATATCAATTTTGCTATCCTTGCCTTATGAATTCCCTTGATGTGTAATTATTAAAGATTCCCAAATATCTTTGGCGGTTTCACACATAAAAATTCTTTCATATTCTTTTCTAGGCAAAGAATTATAAAGCATCGTTTTAGCTTCATTATTTTTAGCTATTAATTTTTTTTTGTTTATCATTTGAAATATCTTTTGTTGTAGGATTAAAATCACCTTTAATGATAACAAACCAAAGATCTATATCTTTTGATTTCACATATGTTTCAAAACGGTTTTTCCAATAGATAAATCCATTGGTTTCAAAAAGTGGTGGTCTTTGCATAGATTGCCCTTCTTTAAAGTTTTTGGAATCCATGGATCGTTTTAAGTTTATAAAATATAATATATTTTAGAAAATTTTGAGCAACGAGGCTCTTGTACCAATTGTGAAAAACTAGAAGGGGAGTCGAATAGTTTTACCATTTTAAAACTTAATTGTATCGTAAAGTTATTGTGAGATCAATCAATGTAGATAAATGATGTGTTAGTGAAGAATGAATAATATATGAGCAATAGATAATATGTAAGTAAGGAAAGAAACAATCAAACCACGACAAAGTTGTTTATAGTGGTTCGGTCTACAAGGACTCTTTTTCCTTGTCCTACTCCACTCCCCAAGTCTCCAACTCGAGAGTTATCTTCACTAATCAACAAGCTCCTTTAACCGGCAGAGAAAACCTTTACACGTCGCTTACACAATATTTCCGACACAAAGCTAGATGTCGAGTTCTTTTACAAGGGTACAACCACTCCCAACACACTATGTATTTTGAGTACTAAAATACTAACCACTCACACTCAGAGGTTTAAGATGGTTTGGTACAACAATGATGTATGAACAATAATGATTCACACAACAACAAAACAAACAAGCCTTCCAACTATTTGTTGAAGCTTGATTATGCCTTGATCTTCTTTGCTACAAAAGATGATCACTAAAATGAAACGAAACTGAGTTAGATGTAATAGAATGAGAGAATGTATGAGTTTTATGCTAATGAGGGATGACAAAATGTCACACCCTCAATTTACCTGTTTTGCAGCGGAATGGAATTCCTGGGGATTGACTGTCATAGCACCACAATCACAGTTATATTGAACGACCTAAAGTGTCGTTTGAAAAGAACATCGTTTGATTTAATAAAAACGTTCAGAGTTACAACATAGGTCCCAAAAGTTTATAAAGTTTGCGGAAATATAAATATATAACAAGTCCAAACGATGGTTTTGAAAGAAAGTGCCATAATGTACAATGATATAAGTCGACGCCGCGACTAAAAAGGGGTTCCTTAACCATGCCATGATGAGTATGCCTTTGTTACCTGAAAATACATTGCTAAAACGGTCAACAATAATGTTGGTGAGAAATCATAGGTTTATGTAAATGTTTTATACGACTACGCAAGTATAGATCAGGTATGACAATCATGTCACATAAAAAGTTACAGGTATGACAATCATGTCACATAAAAATGTTACAATTGCTTAAGCGCATGATACCGAAGCTCCGACTGATGTTCGCCCCAACAGAGTGTCTTGCCAAACAACTCTAATAATGTTTATGAATGAAATGCATCCGTATGACTAGTTGGGATTCACCAACCCGGATGGAGGTGTCACCCTCGATAGATCTATCCACTCACACACGCTTCTAGGAAATTAACGGCTCATGCATATGAAATGGGGACATTTAACTGGCAATGTGGTAACTTAAGCAATGTAAATGAATTTAACATACTTGGTATCGTAATAAAAATGTTGTGCAATGTATTCTCCCCCGTAGGTTTGAAATAAGTAAAACTTGAATAAATCGGGGCTATGAAAACTCACTTGATAAACTGGTATGATGACAAGAGTGAGTACACTGAGATGTAGCGTGATACTTTAATCTTGACCTATTACGAATGATATGATATGTAATGAGTTATGAGGTTATGTTATGCATGCATTTCGTATGTTATTTATACCATTTGTGAGTTTTGAAAATAATACTTATCGTCGAAAAATACTCTTTTGACGTCTTGACCATTCTCAAATTACTTTACAAGTATTTACGTCAAAATGTCATCCTACAATGGTTTCGTAATGATTTATAGTGAAATTTTAACTTTTCGTCGTAAAATAATGTTGTAGGAATTTTCATGAAAGTGATAAAAATGGCTTCGAAAAGCTAGTCGTAAAATGGTGTACGTCGAACGTTAAGAAATGAACTCGACGGTTTTGGAAAGCTTGTATCAAAATCTAAAAGTTTTAGTACAGGAGTTTTCGTCATAGAGGTCTCGAACATAAAGATAATAGAGGTTAAATATGGTGATTTTGTCCAAATGTTGTGTAAAAAGTGAGTTTCGGCCAAGTTTAAGCAACCGTAAATAATTTATTACAACTCCGCTATACAAACGGTTGGTCGTTTTGAAAAATATGCTTGGTGATCTCGATTTTATTAGAAGACATCTCGTTACAAAAAGTTCCACATCATCGTTAAAAACAGCCTTAAACATGGTCGTTTTAGTTACCGTAACACTTGTCTCGTAAAAATAATAGTTACGGCAATTTTATGAAAACGTGTATATCTTAGTCGTTTCAAATCCGTTTTCTACGTATTATACGTCCTTGGCTTCGTATCAAAGTATACTAATATATTTTTGACAAGTCGAAATAATTTGTAAAGCTTAGGACTCGTTTTTGACTCGTGCAAAACTAAAATAGGTTGCTGAAATTTCAGAAAAATATATATTTCGTCGTCAATCTTGAAAAATTCATAACTTCTTCGTTATAACTCCGTTTTAATCCGTTCAAGCGGCCACGGATTCGTTTTAAAGTATATTTTCTAAATATCAAGGCCAAAAATTCGTGCCTACTGTCGGATTTTCCAGAAAAACAAAATAAGAACAGACCACTATATATACTTGTCGAAAATAGTTTTTCTCGTACTAAACCTATTTCAATCCCTTCAAATCAACTCCAAAGCTAATCTAATCCTACCATACACCTTCTTAGGGTGTCATAGGTTCCTAAACATCATCAAGACCAATATATAACAAGGGAATAATTATAGGATGACTTTATATATCAAACTCTTAAAAATCAATGTAAAAATGGTATAAATATACACAAGTCTTGCATGTTTGCTCCAAATATGAAGAAATAAATATGAAATGATAAGGAAACATGAAAAATGTAAATGATATGCTTACAAGTAAACTATGATGAGGTGCAAAGAACAAAGGTTTAACCTAAACACCCTAGGTTTTTATTTCAAAACCTTAATAAGAGTGTGATCTAGATTGTAAAACTTGAACTTGAGAAAAATTTTGATGATCCCTTGCTAACTCTTTTAGATGGCCGGTTTTGAGAAGAACCAAGAGAGAAGAAAAAGCAACTTTACTAACTTGTTGAATTTTTGGTTGAATGAAATGAGTGAAATTTGCTTGGAGTATGAATATATACAATCAATGAAGAAAATATTACCAACATTTAATGCCACTCCCCCCCCTTGGTCGGCCAAGGGGGGAAGCATTTGTCAACTTATATTTTTTTTTTCTTTTATAATGTGTAATAAAATTGTGTAAGTAATAAGTTTATGTAATAATAACTTGTAAGGTAAATGGTAGCTTTTAGGTAAAAGAAACTTTTAATAGATCAAAGTAGATTATAATGAGATCATAAAAATTGTAAAAATACATTCCTTGTAAAATTTGAGTGACATAATAATTATCGTGTAGTTTTTAAGAAAAACGTCGTAATAATATAAATTTAACGATTTATATACAAAATACATTTAAAACACTAGGTAAACTCAAAATATAGTTTTTATAAACTAAATGTAAGTATAAAAATATATTGGGATAATTTTTGTAAGTATCGGATTAAATGTTCAAAATAATAACTCACGCGATAACGTTTATTTAATATAAAATTTACGCGTTTAAAGTGAAATGTAAAGTCATGAATAAACTAACATGATGCAAATGATGTTAATGAAATGTAGACTAAACTTAGTCCATATGAAATGTTCGTGATGATATGATCATGAATTCGCCGCTAAACCATAAAGGTTACGCGAATTTGGAACACGTAAACCTAGTTTACGATAAATGTTGAAATTGTGAAGCATGAATTGTTTCGAGAAATGACCTGGAAGTACGGGTTGTCACACAAAACAACTTGGGTTGGCTTGCTATTTATAAGCCAAGTGATCAGCAAGATCACGGACTGGACGAAACCAAAAAAAGGGGTTCGCCCTTTATAAAATTTGGTTCCGCCAGTCTGATAGTAAAGATTACAAAAAATCTTTCAAAGATCATCCAAATCTCTCCAATATTATGTAAGATATGATGAGTGAATATCTAAACAAAATATTCTATAAAATCTTCCAAAGATTTCCAATGTGATGCAAGCTATGATGTAATATGTAGTTTTCCATTTTTAGAATCAATATGTTATATAAGTAAATAAGTATGTAATGTTATGTTTATGAAACTAAACGTAGTTGTTCTAAAAATGTTGATGCATATTATAGTTTAGAAGGATATCAATGTTAATTGATATGTAGCTAATCAAAATGTGATAAGATGTAAATGTTTAAGTGATGAAGACTTTATTTAAGAAAAACTTGTTTTAATGTCTATTAATCTTGACAAGCTTTATACTTTACAAAAATAAATTTACTTTTGTCGTTAATAAAACAAGGTAAAGATCATAAGATATAAATAACGTTTTAGGACTATATTTGTATTAACACAAGATCTTCATCCCCGAATTTTACCTCAATATTTATTAGATTAAGTATGCTCGGAAATTTTTTGCCGACATGTAGAATGTATACAACTTCTTCTTCAGGTATAACTTGTTGGCCAAAGACTTTGTCATGTACAAAGTCTCGAGCATGGTCCAAACCCCCGCTGCAGTCGTCTCCTTGGTAACCTCTCTTAGAACCTTGTTACCTAAACACAAAATCACGGCACTGTGAGCTTTCGGGTTAAGCTCAAATTTTGATGTAGCTTCCATATCCGTGGGTATAACCTCCAGAGCTGCTTCACGTCCATGTTGGATTAATAAAGCATGCATCTTGACTCTCCATAACCCGAAGTCACCAGTTTCATTGAATTATTTTATGTCAAACTTGGCTCCCATCATTCTTGTATCCTTTTATTAATTTAGTAAACCTTGTGAAAAACCTCACACTCACAAATTAACAAAGTCCCTTGTGCAAAAAAATCCTTTATAGTAACAACCTTTTATTTATTAGTGATTAAAATAATACTACCATGTGCAAACCCTTCCGAAGTTGTGTCTATTAATAAAATCGCTAAACTAATCTTTTGGATTCCCTCTAAAAAATAAAAACGATTAAAGTAATAAGTCTTCTTTTTTAAGTATAAGAACGAATGCCTTCTTCTTCGTAAAAAACCCGACAAAAATCCGAAACGACACCAGCTGCTCTGTTGATCTTTAATAAACCGAAAACCAATGAACCTAAGTTTTCTTCAACCCGTATCGATACCTCGACAACTCGAAAACTTAAGAACCCTTTAACATGTCGATCACCTGCTGCACCTTGTTGTTCACGAACCTGAACACCAAGAAATTTTGTTGTCGGGAACCTGGTAGCCCAAACAGAAAAATACCTTCATGTTCCTTCCAGAAAAACCAAATACCAAAACAACCTTTAAACGATCAATCCTAATAAACCAGAGAACCCGCAAACCCAAGCACCAATCCACTTGTTGAAATCACTACAACAAACCTGGATATTAGAGCGAAATGACTACATCTAGAAGACAAACACGCATGATAAGGATTTAAAACGTGCATTTTTAGGGGGTCATTTAAGCTCTAAACTCGTACATTTTTGATCAATTATTACCCTAAATCGTTCCTTTTCACATTTTAGGTACTTGGGACGCAAAAGATGAAAATCGGCACGTTTTGGGCTAAAATGGACAAGAAAGTGAAGAAAACGACAAAGTCGCAAATCTGTCTGGAAAAGGGCTCTAGACGACGTCACATAATCAACGCGACGTCGTCACTTGCATTTGGACGTGAAGATTTGATGGAAATTTTACAAGCGACGGCTGAGAACTTTTGAAGACCTTAACACCTGACGGCGTCACTTGTATTTGAAGACCATAATTTAGAGTAAAACTTATACATGATAGCTCAGATCTTTTAATAAGCGACGACGTCAAGACACATCATGACAGCAACAGAGACTTAAGGCGACGGCGTCACAACAACAACTTGCAAAAGACGAAACCCTAATGGCGGCGAGCTAACGGCTTTACAATCATAAACTGACGCCGTCACAATTATAATACTATATATATTTTTGCATGTTTTCCATTATTCGTGTAACACTTTAGAGAGGCAAACCCTAGACGAAGTTCACAGCTTTTGTGAGGCTTTTTTAGCCACTTTGGCTCATGTTTCATTGAAGTTAAGTAATCCATCTTTAATCATTCAATATGTTTATGTGTTGTTTGATTATATGCTTTTTTTTTTCTTCACTTTAACATGATAGGCTAAATTTATTAGTGTTTGCTTAGATCTAATTAAACATAGTTATTAATTATTGATTGTTGTCTCTTATTTAATTGGATGCCTCGCGTTAGGGTAAGAAAACTGGCTTATTCTTATATGTAAATGATTGGTCTCAAACGGTCAGGTTTATTACACAAGTCAACCACTTGTGAATGGTCAACCGTAATAAAATTCAAACAGTCTAAAACCAAAGCAATTAAGTCCAGGAGAGTATAGTGTTTCCCCGGGTCGTTAAGTCCCAACGAGCTGTGCGACTGAATAGCTAAATGTGTAGTGATCGGGTGATATTGAACAGGAAAAGGGGTTAATGATAATACTAGATGATAAAGGAAAAATCTGAGAAAATTCCTAAAAATACTTTAGTATGACAGAAACTTAAGAAAAATATAAAAAAACATATAAGTGCTTAATAATAAGCTGAAAAGAAAATTAAAAAGCTAAATTATATTAAATAAACGCTATCACTATTTTTAAAGTTGGATTTTCTTGATTTTTTTCTTTTATAAATTTGAATTAAAAACTAATTTTAAACTTTTAAAACTAAATTAAAATACTAAAAATTATGAAAATAAAGAGGAAAATTGTGAAACTATTTTTCAAAAATCTAAAATAACTGAACAAACTTTTTAAAATTGAATTTGTATTTTTCTGATTTATATTCTAATTTCTATGATTTAAAAACTATTTAAAACTAATTAAATTGCTAAAAATTACTATTTAAACTAGGAAAATTATGGAAAAATATTTTTTTGGCTTTTTATATTTATCTTAATCTAGGAAAATTGAAAACTTATTTTTCTGAAGCTTTTCTGAATTATTTGTATTAAAGGCTATTTAAAAAGTCTTAAAAACTGATTTAAAATAAGAAAAATAGCAAACAGTGATGAAAAATTATGAAAAATTCATGAAAAGTCTAAAATTATATTATAAATCTATAAAAAAATATAAAAAAACTATGCTTATGTGTGAGAAAATGAAACTGTAGTGTAAATGTCTTGCAAATAAGCTACTAACTTAAGCTAACAAGTGCAATAAGCTACCAAGCTGTCTCAGAAGCTTAATTATACTAAAACTTAACTAATATCAACTAATTCCAGCTAATCCTAACAAGCTATAAGCTCAGTTTATGATTTAAAGCTCTAAAAGTTCTTTTGGCCAAACAGCCCTAACTACCTATGTTGCAGCTGATGCACAAGCTTAGCAAGAGAGCTTTTGGGAAAACTGGAAATGAGAGACTCTAAATGACCAATCCAAGAGTTTATAAACCAAGTTTCAGCCCTAGAGAAGCTATCATGAGCTTTCTAGAGCTTCTGCAAAAAGCTGTTTACACACTCAGTTATGACTGAGTGTGAACAGGGCAAATGGTACATAGTTGAGAAGCTGATTTGAAGCTTAAAGAGATTTGGAAAAATTTCTCAAAAATCAGTTTTAAACAATTGACCAGCTGAAGTTGTTAAACCCAAAATATCAAAAGCTTTTGACCAAAGATGAACAAATGATAAATCCACAAAGTTTTGGAAAAACTGACTTGAGCAAATTTTGACTTATTATGACAGAACTGAAAAGTTGACTTAAGTGAGATTTGAATCCAATTTTTGAACTGAGAATGATGTATTAAGCTAAAGTGAAACTAAAATAAGCTACTCTACTGAATTCTAAACACAAATCAAGCTTATGATCCCCTAATTCCTAACTGATATGCTATTGAGACTGATTATGATTCGATTTTGACTATAAGTGAGTACAAATTACTAAAATAACTATAAGTGACCTATATGAAGCTAAAGCAATCAGGCTTAACAGGTAAACTAATCTTCAAATCAGTTAACACCCTTGATCCAAACACCAATGATTAAAACTAAAATGCAGTCTATTTTATCTAAATGATTATACTAACACTGAAACTACATTAATTATAGTCTAGAAACAATAATAGAGCAGATATAAATTAATGCTAATAACAAATTCAAGCAGAACTAGATTATGCAAATAATACTTAGTATTTGAAATAAGAAACGTACTCACAAGCAGTCCAGCTTATGTGCAGCTTATAACAGAACCAAAATATCCTATTTCAATCTAAATATACCCCAATCCAGCTCTGCATCAACCCAACTTTATTACAAAAACCATTTTAAGTTCCAGTTTGACTTTTATTGACTGAGAGTGTTTTGAGAGTATTGCACTTAAATGTTGCCAATAAATGATTTAAACAGGTTCAAAAGTCACACAGAACTGTATCCAAGCTTACTGCAATATCCAAGGTCCAATTTCTCCCCTCCTTTGACTTTTGTTGACCAAAAAGAAAACTGATTCAAACTGTTTCTTAAGCTTACTAAAAGCTATGATCAGCTTAAGTAGACTTTAAGTGAGAAGTAAATAAGCTCTTTGAAGCTTGGCTTTTATTTTCTTTGAAATTTACTTAAACAAAATATATAAGAAAAGCAGGAAAATTGATAGAACTTGAAATTGATAACTGAAACAGGGTTGCATTACAATGGATTAACTTAGTTTAATACAAGAAGCTTGAGATTATACTTTTAGAAACTATTTAAGACATGGAAAAATAAAACGACATACATTTTCTAAAATTAAAACTACTCTCTGTCTTCAGCCTTCTCTTCCCTTTTATATGCTCAAATTAGGGTTTGTGGTACCCTTCTGATCATTTCCCACCAATAATCCTGGCCTTTGGATGCTTGGAACCCTTTTTAGCCGTTGATGAGCTTTTTGGCGCCAAAAAGATATAGCAACTGGGGGTGGATTGAGTGCACGGTAAGAGGAAGCATTAAATGCTTTTGGACGTTTGGTGAGGTGGAGTGATAAGGGTGGTGGTATGTGAGCTGGAAGAATGGCGATGTGAGTGTTGCAGAGTTGGTGAAGAAGGTGGGTTTGGAGGGAAAAGGTGTGGGCTGGGTTTGACTGTCTGTTTGACCGGGGTGTTATTAATAGGCAGGGGGTTCACAAAAGGGGTCAAGTGGTTTTGGACTGGGTAAATAATACAAAGGGTCCGTTTGGTTGTAGCTATTAACACAAGGACCATTCTTGCAATTCACCAATTCTTGAGGGACCAAAAATGTAATTTTGCAAAGTTTATTATAAGGACCATTTTTGACAAGTTTAATTTTCCCAAGGACCAAAAATAATAATTTTCAAATTAAAAATGTCCAGGGGTAAATTCTATCAATCTTTGAAACTTCAAGGACTAAAGTTGCCATTTTGCAAAATTGAATTTTATAAGTCTAATTTTGACAACTTGAAAATCTCTGAGGGCCTTTTATGAAAAATTAACTTGTTTTGAATAACCAGGGACTAGATTTGACAATTTATGCATAAAATACAGTCTAAATATTTTTTTCTGTCTTTTTAAGACTTTTCAAAGTGTTTTTGACTGTTTTTGCAGTGCAGATGGAATAAAAATGATGAGTATTTAGACACTCATCAATCCCCCACACTAAACTATTGCTAGTCCCTAGCAATCTTTTGAGAAAACTTAATGGATTTGAATCTCTTTACCAAAAGCCATTACTTCTGGAGTAGCCAATTGTTTCAGTTCAAGTAAGAACCTTGGTACAATGATAACCAAATGATTTTGAGCAAATCACCAGCTTTCAACGGTTTTGATTTGTCTTTACCAGAAGCCGTTTGCTTCTGGACTAGCCAACTCTTAGATAAAATATCTTTGGTGAGTCGATTACCAATTATGGTTTTCCAACTGCCTTTACCACAAGCCATAAACTTGCGGGCTAGCCAACTCTTCACTAATTAAAAATATGGTGAGCTGAACACCATACAATTTTGGGCAAATTGCAAGCCGTAAACGGATTTGAGATATCTTTACCAAGAGCCGTTTGCTCCTGGATTAGCCAATCCTTTTGTTTATTAGACATGGCGGACTGATAACCATAAGCTGAGTAAGTGCAAAACACTTACTCCAAAAAAAATTTTTGGCCAAAAATGGGGGAATAGGGTGGTATAATTACATGATAAAATTCGTGAGAATTCCCCCCCACACTAGAAATGAATATTGCCCTCAATATTCAAAGTACCGGCGGTTATGCCGAAACATAGAACGTAAAAGGGAAATACGACGGCCATTGTTTGAAATTTTTTTTTTTTTTTTTGAAACTTTATATACAACAGCGGGGGGCAACTCCCCAACACTAGGGTGGTAGAAAGTAGAAAGAAGTCAGAAATATGGGTGAAAACCCATATAGTGTGCTACTGTTTTTGATTCCCGAGTCGCTAGCTTGACTCGATCCCCGCATTCATTGGTTCATGGGGAAAGTTTGTAGATCCGGGACAACCACAGGTGGAATGTTCTCTCCAAAATAGTGCTTCAATCGATGACCATTCACTTTAAAATTTGGACCATCGGGTTGAGATAACTCAATGGTTCCATAAGGAAATACTTTAGTGATGGTGAATGGTCCAGACCAGCGGGATTTTAGTTTTCCTGAGAAAATCTTCAATCTTGAATTGAAAAGAAGGACTCGATCACCGACGTTGAAAACGCGGTTCTTGATTTTGGAGTCATGAATCTTCTTTGTCTTTTCTTTGTAGATCAGAGAGTTCTCGTATGCTTGATCACGGAGTTCATGTAATTCATTCATTTGAACTTTCCGGTGATCACCAGCTGTCTGAATATCGAAGTTGGCATGTTTCAAGGCCCAATATGTTTTGTGCTCAAGCTCAATCGGCAGATGACATGCCTTCCCGTACACTAGCTTGTATGGAGTACACCCGATGGGTGTTTTATAAGCTGTACGGAAGGCCCAGAGTGCGTCATCTAGCTTATCCGACCAAGAGGCACGGTTTTCACCTACTGTCCTTTCCAGAATTCTTTTAATCCCTCGGTTGGAAACTTCCACTTGCCCACTTGTTTGGGGGTGGTACGCAGTAGAGAGACGGTGAGTTACACCATACTTTTGCATGACTCTATCAAACTGGTCATTGCAGAAATGCGTACCACGATCACTGATTATAGCTCGTGGAGTTCCAAACCTAGCAAAAAGAGATTTTAAGAATTTCACAACAACTCGGGCATCGTTGGTAGGCAAAGCTTTCGCTTCAACCCATTTTGACAAATAGTCAACGGCCACGAGTATGTATTTATTTCCTCGAGATGAAGGAAATGGCCCCATAAAGTCAATGCCCCAGATGTCAAAAATCTCACACACTTGAATGGCGTTTTGCGGCATTTCATTTCTTTGTGAGATATTTCCGTGACGTTGACAAGCGTCACATGTTTTGACAAATTCGTGGGCATCTTTGTAAATCGTGGGCCAATAAAATCCGGAATCAAACACCTTCTTGGCAGTGTAGTTGGGGCTATGATGTCCCCCAGTAGGTCCAAAATGGCAAGCTTTGAGAATGTCATTTGCTTCCTGACCATACACACATCGCCTGATGACTTGATCTGCGCAAATTTTGAATAAGTAGGGGTCGTCCCAGAAGTAATGTTTTACAACTTTAAAGAATTTGTTTTTCTGTTGGGACGACATCCCTTTCACCACAAAGTTACCCGCATGGTAATTTGCAAAGTCAGCAAACCATGGGGTAGAAGAGTCTCAACGAAAAGAAACCACATTGAGTGTTTCGAGAGGAAATATTTCGTTTATTTCCTTTTTCTCGAACACATCCTGGTGAGGGTTTTCTAGACGGGACAGATGATCAGCAGCCAGGTTCTCAGCTCCTTTTTTATCACGTATAATGATATCAAATTCTTGCAGGAGGAGAACCCAACGGAGCAATCTCGGCTTTGCATCTTGTTTTGCAAAGAGATATTTGAGAGCCGAGTGATCCGTATACACCACGCATTTGGTCAAGATTAGGTATGGTCGAAACTTCTCAAACGCATACACCACAGCTAATAATTCTTTTTCTGTAGTGGTGTAATGGGTTTGAGCTTCAGTCATAGTCTTACTCGCGTAGTGGATAGGCTGAAAATGCTTGGTTTTTCGTTGCCCCAGGACTGCACCGATAGCAAAATCACTTGCATCGCACATGAGTTCAAAGGGTAAATCCCAGTCGGGGGCAACGAGAATGGGTGCTTTCGTAAGCTTTTTCTTTAATGTTTCAAAAGCTTCGATGCACTCAGGTGAGAAGATAAAAGGAGTATCCTTCTCAAGGAGATGAGTCATAGGCCGAGAGATTTTAGAAAAATCTTGTATGAATCTGCGATAAAAACCGGCATGACCTAAAAAACTCCTAATACCTTTGACGGTAGTAGGATGAGGCAATTTGGTAATGACATCCACTTTCGCTTTGTCAACCTCAATCCCGTTTTTTGAAATCTTATGGCCTAGGACAATTCCTTCCTTGACCATAAAGTGGCACTTTTCCCAATTTAGACAAAGATTGGTGTCTTCACACCGTTTGAGCATTTTTTCTAAATGGGAGAGACATGTTTGAAATGAGTCCCCAATGACCGAGAAGTCATCCATAAACACCTCCATTGTTTCCCCGATCATGTCGTGGAAAATTGCCATCATACATCGTTGGAACGTGCCAGGAGCGTTACATAGGCCAAAAGGCATACGTCTGTAGGCAAAAGTTCCGTATGGGCAGGTGAATGTGGTCTTTTCTTGATCCTGTGGATCAATGGGGATCTGAAAATACCCCGAGAAACCATCTAGGAAACAATAGTATTCGTTCCCTGCTAATCTCTCAAGCATCTGATCCATGAAGGGTAGAGGAAAATGGTCTTTACGGGTGGCTTCGTTTAACTTGCGATAGTCAATACACACACGCCATCCCGTAACCAATCGAGTTGGAATTAACTCGTTTTCTTCATTTGTGACAACAGTTATGCCACCCTTTTTTGGAACACAGTGGATGGGACTGACCCAAGGACTATCAGAGATCGGGTAAATTAGACCGGCATCAAGAAGTTTGAGAACCTCCTGTTCGATAACCTCATGAATCTTAGGATTCACCCTTCTCTGATGTTGGACTGCTGGTTTGAAATCATCCTCCAATAAAATCTTGTGCGTACAAAATTCAGGGTTAATACCCTTGATGTCGGAGAGTCTCCAAGCAATTGCTTGCTTGTGCAACTTCAAAACCTTTATGAGAGCAGTCTTCTCCTCCTCAGTTAAGTCCTTAGCAATTATGACGGGTAATTTATCATCACCCTCCAAGAATGCATACTCGAGATGAGGAGGTAGGTCCTTAAGTTCAACCTCGGGAAATTCTTCAGTAGATGTTTGTACGGATTTGATTTCTTCAATCGTGATCTCTTTCGGAGGGAGTGACGGTAATGGATCTTCATTTAAAAATTGCTCAAGATAAAGGATATCTCCCTCCGAATCATAAACACCATCATCAATTCCCGGCGGAATCGATTCATCATTAGCAAGAAACTCATCGATCTCTTCTAAAAAGAAGTCACCTCCCTCAAACGGAGTAAGAGATGGGGAAGAATCGGCAATAATTGGTTGAGAAGATGTGGTGGGATCCCCACTCACAGAATTATGAAAATAACCAAGAAACTCTTGAGAGTACTCCTCTAAAGCAATATCAATTACATCGATTCGATTAACCGATTCAGCATCATAGTTTGCAGAGTACCTCGAAGTTTGATCAAGGTTAAAGGTGACAGCTTCATTACCCATACGTAATGTGATTTCTTGCTCAAATACATCAATGAGAGCACGGCCCGTTCTCAGGAATCCTCGTCCAACAATGAGGGGAACCCGATGATCGGCATCGAAGTCAACAACCACAAAGTCAGCTGGAAAATGGAACTTTCCTACTTTCACGAATACATCCTCGGCGATGCCAAGAGGACGCGATATAGAACGATCTGCAAGCTCAAGAGTCATGCAAGTAGGAATAAGTTTTGGAAGAGAAAGTTTCTTCCATACTGAATAAGGCATCAGATTGATGCTTGCACCAAGATCGGCGAGGGCAAAGCATTCAATCATTCTTGGAAAAACACAAGGTAGAAGAAATTTTCCAGGATCTCCAAGCTTCTCGGGAAGCTTCTTTAACAGAACTGCTGAGCAGTTCTCATTCAGAGGAGTTTTAGCCATTCAAACAGTTTTTCCTTGTTGCTTAACATGTGTTTGAGAGTTGATGCAAACTTGGGCATCAGCATGATAGCATCCGCAAAGCTTATGTCAAAATGTAGTTCTTGGAAAATTTGAAATTTTTTTTCCATTTGATGACTGGCTTTTTCGCGGAGCTTTTGCTCATTTAAACGTGATGGGTAAGGAATAGAAGTTTTGGATTTGGGGTTTTCAACTGGAGGTTCAAAAACAACTCCTGGTTTGGATTTGGGTTTCGGGACAACTTGAGGATGGACATGTGCTGTGCTCTGTGAGCTAGTGGGTTGCACTTGGTCCTTTGTCGCCTCAGGTTCACTTTCCACTACCTTCGAGAGAGAAGAAGAAGAGGTAGTAGGAATAGCGGGTCCATCATATGAAGCACCACTTATGGTTGTGATCGCCTTTGCATCGCCCCTCGTAGGGATGGCAAAAGCACCCGAAACCGACGGGGAAAACCAAAACCCGAACCGGTTAGGTCGGGTTCGGGGGCGGGTTCGCGGGTTTGGATACGGGTTCGGGTAGATATATTCTTTTCTTTTCGGGTACGGGTTCGGGTACGGGTTCTAGTAATACCCGCCCGTTTACCCGTACCCGTATACCCGAATTTGTACCTGTTTTTTTTGCTAATTTATATAAGGTCCTAATAAGTTTTGAGCTCTTAACCTTGTACATTTTTTTTACTCTACTCCTTAATAGCATATATCTTGGTAATTACAAAGTATTAAATTAACACTTACTCTTGACGCTTTAATTCTCACACACATGACACATTAACTTTTTAATCTTCAAAAATTACGAATATTGAAGTCATTTTCTTTAACTTCTAAAAACATTGAATATATTCGGGTGTTTTGGTTTTTTTAAGGTTGAGTTGTACAACGATGATTTTAATTGGGGATAACCGATACTCGCGGGGAAAACCGATAACCCGATGGATAATAATAATCGGGTACCCATTGGGTATTGGGGCGGGTTCGGGTTTGGATATTATAAACGGGTACGGGTACGGGTTCACTAAAACCCACCCCGAACCCGACCCGTTGCCATCCCTAGCCCCTCGGATTAGCGATCGTGTTGCTAGGTAAAGTACCTGAGCCCGAGGGTCGATCATTTAAAGACTTCTTAATGTCATAAATCTGGCTTACCAACAACCTATTCATTTCCTCTTGGGATTTCATGAATTGCTTCAACAACTCATCAGATGATGGTCCAGTTGGAACAATGGCTTGATTTTGTGTAGGAAAATTCTGGCCTCTATTGTTTGGATTAGGGCCTTGATTTTGAAAATTTCCTTGATTATTGCCATGAAAATACCCTGGGTTGAAATTTCCCTGACCTTGGTTTCTATTAAAATTTCCTTGGTTTTGGAAATTTTGACTTTAATTTTGAAAACCGTTATTCTGACTAAAATTACCTTGGTTTTGAAAACCTTGGTTCGTTCTATTCTGATTTTGATTACGGTTTTGGTTTTGGTTGAAACCGGGTGGTCCAGGGTAGTGGTTAGGACGGTGGTTCGGGTCCATAGGAGCACGGTATTGGTTGCCTCCTGAATTGGAAACCCCGCCCACAACGTTTGCTTCAAAAGGGTTACCATCGGTGGCCATACAGTTGTAATAGGCATGTGGGCCACCGCAAGTAACACATACTTCCACTTTCTTAACTTCAGCAGGAGGTGAAGTTTGTGGAAAAGAAACTTTCTTTTGGTTAGAGAGAACCAAAGCTTGAATTGCTTCCGTGAGTTTGTCAATCTTAGCATCGGTGCTAGATTGACTCACGGGCGATGAAGCAGAAGGACCAACACTGACTTGGGAAACAACCGGTTTACTTCGTGCAGTGCGGACTTTAGATTTGTTTTCAATTATCGCTAAAGCTTCTTTTACAGTTTTGCTCAAGAAATTTCCTCCAGCGGAGGAATTGAGAGAATCTTGATCAGATTGACTCACTCCATTATAGAAAGTATCGAGTTGCATCAACTCGGAGAAACCATGGTGAGGACATTTGCGGAGCAACTCCTTAAAATGATCCCACGATTCACTGAAGGATTCATCAAACTTTTGTGTGAACTTGATGATTTCGTTTTTAAGACTCGTGGTTTTAGAAGGTGGATAGAACTCGTTCACAAATTTCTTCACCAGGTCTTCCCATGTTTCGATCGATTGAGGGGGTTGTTTTTCAAGCCAAATTCGGGCTTGTCCCTCGAGGGAAAATGGGAACAGAAGAAGTTTGACAGCATCTGTAGGGACATTCTTGTATTTGATGGTAGATGCAACCTTGTTAAACCATCGAATATGAGCATGAGGATCATCCCTCTCAAAACCATAGAATTGACTTGAGGTTACAAGATTTAGTAACCCGGTTTTGAGTTCAAAATTTTCAGCCACAATGGCTGGAATAACAATAGCATCTCCATACCCATCGATGGGTGCTTGGAGAAGCTCGCACATAGGACGTTCATCCGCCATGATAACGGAAGTAGTGCGAGCAGTCCGGATCTCAGATCCGACTGATGGGGCAGAACGTCTACGGATACGCCTTCTTGGAATCCTGACAAGCTCACGAAATGGGCTCACAGACCTAGAAGAGCGAGTGTGCATACACTAGAGTTAACTCTAAGAAATCTCAGAGTCAAGGGAATTATGAAAATGGGGAAAGAAGAATCTTTTTGGGTTTTATGGTTTTAAGATGTTTTTGGATTTTTGGATTTTTATAAGAAAATATAAATATATATAGATGGTATGAACAAGGAGTGAATATTCAAATCACTAATCTGCTAAACGTAAGACTATTAGCACAGCTCCCCGGCAGCGACGCCAAAATTTGATTGGTCCCAAACGGTCAGGTTTATTACACAAGTCAACCACTTGTGAATGGTCAACCGTAATAAAAGTCAAACAGTCTAAAACCAAAGCAATTAAGTCCAGGAGAGTATAGTGTTTCCCCGGGTCGTTAAGTCCCAACGAGCTGTGCGACTGAATAGCTAAACGTGTAGTGATCGGGTGACATTGAACAGGAAAAGGGGTTAATGATAATACTAGATGACAAAGGAAAAATCTGAGAAAATTCCTAAAAATACTTTAGTATGACAGAAACTTAAGAAAAATATAAAAAACATATAAGTGCTTAATAATAAGCTGAAAAGAAAATTAAAAAGCTAAATTATATTAAATAAACGCTATCACTATTTTTAAAGTTGGATTTTCTTGATTTTTTTCTTTTATAAATTTGAATTAAAAACTAATTTTAAACTTTTAAAACTAAATTAAAATACTAAAAATTATGAAAATAAAGAGGAAAATTGTGAAACAATTTTTCAAAAATCTAAAATAACTAAACAAACTTTTGAAAATTGAATTTGTATTTTTCTGATTTATATTCTAATTTCTATGATTTAAAAACTATTTAAAACTAATTAAATTGCTAAAAATTACTATTTAAACTAGGAAAATTATGGAAAAATATTTTTTTGGCTTTTTATATTTATCTTAATCTAGGAAAATTGAAAACTTATTTTTATGAAGCTTTTCTGAATTATTTGTATTAAAGGCTATTTAAAAAGTCTTAAAAACTGATTTAAAATAAGAAAAATAGCAAACAGTGATGAAAAATTATGAAAAATTCAGAAAAAGTCTAAAATTATATTATAAATCTATAAAAAAATATAAAAAAAACTATGCTTATGTGTGAGAAAATGAAACTGTAGTGTAAATGTCTTGCAAATAAGCTACTAACTTAAGCTAACAAGTGCAATAAGCTACCAAACTGTCTCAGAAGCTTAATTATACTAAAACTTAACTAATATCAACTAATTCCAGCTAATCCTAACAAGCTATAAGCTCAGTTTATGATTTAAAGCTCTAAAAGTTCTTTTGGCCAAACAGCCCTAACTACCTATGTTGCAGCTGATGCACAAGCTTAGCAAGAGAGCTTTTGGGAAAACTGGAAATGAGAGACTCTAAATGACCAATCCAAGAGTTTATAAACCAAGTTTCAGCCCTAGAGAAGCTATCATGAGCTTTCTAGAGCTTCTGCAAAAAGCTGTTTACACACTCAGTTATGACTGAGTGTGAACTGGGCAAATGGTACATAGTTGAGAAGCTGATTTGAAGCTTAAAGAGATTTGGAAAAATTTCTCAAAAATCAGTTTTAAACAATTGACCAGCTGAAGTTGTTAAACCCAAAATATCAAAAGCTTTTGACCAAAGATGAACAAATGATAAATCCACAAAGTTTTGGAAAAACTGACTTGAGCAAATTTTGACTTTTTATGATAGAACTGAAAAGTTGACTTAAGTGAGATTTGAATCCAATTTTTGAACTGAGAATGATGTATTAAGCTAAAGTGAAACTAAAATAAGCTACTATACTGAATTCTAAACACAAATCAAGCTTATGATCCCCTAATTCCTAACTGATATGCTATTGAGACTGATTATGATTCTATTTTGACTATAAGTGAGTACAAATGACTAAAATAACTATAAGTGACCTATATGAAGCTAAAGCAATCAGGCTTAACAGGTAAACTAATCTTCAAATCAGTTAACACCCTTGATCCAAACACCAATGATTAAAACTAAAATGCAGTTTATTTTATCTAAATGATTATACTAACACTGAAACTACATTAATTATAGTCTAGAAACAATAATAGAGCAGATATAAATTAATGCTAATAACAAATTCAAGCAGAACTAGATTATGCAAATAATACTTAGTATTTGAAATAAGAAACGTACTCACAAGCAGTCCAGCTTATGTGCAGCTTATAACAGAACCAAAATATCCTATTTCAATCTAAATATACCCCAATCCAGCTCTGCATCAACCCAACTTTATTACAAAAACCATTTTAAGTTCCAGTTTGACTTTTATTGACTGAGAGTGTTTTGAGAGTATTGCACTTAAATGTTGCCAAAAAATGATTTAAACAGGTTCAAAAGTCACACAAAACTGTATCCAAGCTTACTGCAATATCCAAGGTCCAATTTCTCCCCTCCTTTGACTTTTGTTGACCAAAAAGAAAACTGATTCAAACTGTTTCTTAAGCTTACTAAAAGCTATGATCAGCTTAAGTAGACTTTAAGTGAGAAGTAAATAAGCTCTTTGAAGCTTGGCTTTTATTTTCTTTGAAATTTACTTAAACAAAATATATAAGAAAAGCAGGAAAATTGATAGAACTTGAAATTGATAACTGAAACAGGGTTGCATTACAATGGATTAACTTAGTTTAATACAAGAAGCTTGAGATTATACTTTTAGAAACTATTTAAGACATGGAAAAATAAAACGACATACATTTTCTAAAATTAAAACTACTCTCTGTCTTCAGCCTTCTCTTCCCTTTTATATGCTCAAATTAGGGTTTGTGGTACCCTTCTGATCATTTCCCACCAATAATCCTGGCCTTTGGATGCTTGGAACCCTTTTTAGCCGTTGATGAGCTTTTTGGCGCCAAAAAGATATAGCAACTGGGGGTGGATTGAGTGCACGGTAAGAGGAAGCATTAAATGCTTTTGGACGTTTGGTGAGGTGGAGTGATAAGGGTGGTGGTATGTGAGCTGGAAGAATGGCGATGTGAGTGTTGCAGAGTTGGTGAAGAAGGTGGGTTTGGAGGGAAAAGGTGTGGGCTGGGTTTGACTGTCTATTTGACCGGGGTGTTATTAATAGGCAGGGGGTTCACAAAAGGGGTCAAGTGGTTTTGGACTGGGTAAATAATACAAAGGGTCCGTTTGGTTGTAGCTATTAACACAAGGACCATTCTTGCAATTCACCAATTCTTGAGGGACCAAAAATGTAATTTTGCAAAGTTTATTATAAGGACCATTTTTGACAAGTTTAATTTTCCCAAGGACCAAAAATAATAATTTTCAAATTAAAAATGTCCAGGGGTAAATTCTATCAATCTTTGAAACTTCAAGGACTAAAGTTGCCATTTTGCAAAATTGAATTTTATAAGTCTAATTTTGACAACTTGAAAATCTCTGAGGGCCTTTTATGAAAAATTAACTTGTTTTGAATAACCAGGGACTAGATTTGACAATTTATGCATAAAATACAGTCTAAATATTTTTTTCTGTCTTTTTAAGACTTTTCAAAGTGTTTTTTACTGTTTTTGCAGTGCAGATGGAATAAAAATGATGAGTATTTAGACACTCATCAATCCCCCACACTAAACTATTGCTAGTCCCTAGCAATCTTTTGAGAAAACTTAATGGATTTGAATCTCTTTACCAAAAGCCATTACTTCTGGAGTAGCCAATTGTTTCAGTTCAAGTAAGAACCTTGGTACAATGATAACCAAATGATTTTGAGCAAATCACCAGCTTTCAACGGTTTTGATTTGTCTTTACCAGAAGCCGTTTGCTTCTGGACTAGCCAACTCTTAGATAAAATATCTTTGGTGAGTCGATTACCAATTATGGTTTTCCAACTGCCTTTACCACAAGCCATAAACTTGCGGGCTAGCCAACTCTTCACTAATTAAAGATATGGTGAGCTGAACACCATACAATTTTGGGCAAATTGCAAGCCGTCAACGGATTTGAGATATCTTTACCAAGAGCCGTTTGCTCCTGGATTAGCCAATCCTTTTGTTTATTAGACATGGCGGACTGATAACCATAAGCTGAGTAAGTGCAAAACACTTACTCCAAAAAAAAATTTTGGCCAAAAATGGGGGAATAGGGTGGTATAATTACATGATAAAATTCGTGAGAATTCCCCCCCACACTAGAAATGAATATTGCCCTCAATATTCAAAGTACCGGCGGTTATGCCGAAACATAGAACGTAAAAGGGAAATACGACGGCCATTGTTTGAATTTTTTTTTTTTTTTTTTTTTTGAAACTTTATATACAACAGCGGGGGGCAACTCCCCCACACTAGGGTGGTAGAAAGTAGAAAGAAGTCAGAAATACGGGTGAAAACCCATATAGTGTGCTACTATTTTTGATTCCCGAGTCGCTAGCTTGACTCGATCCCCGCATTCATTGGTTCATGGGGAAAGTTTGTAGATCCGGGACAACCACAGGTGGAATGTTCTCTCCAAAATAGTGCTTCAATCGATGACCATTCACTTTAAAATTTGGACCATCGGGTTGAGATAACTCAATGGTTCCATAAGGAAATACTTTAGTGATGGTGAATGGTCCAGACCAGCGGGATTTTAATTTTCCTGAGAAAATCTTCAATCTTGAATTGAAAAGAAGGACTCGATCACCGACGTTGAAAACGCGGTTCTTGATTTTGGAGTCATGAATCTTCTTTGTCTTTTCTTTGTAGATCAGAGAATTCTCGTATGCTTGATCACGGAGTTCATGTAATTCATTCATTTGAACTTTTCGGTGATCACCAGCTGTCTGAATATCGAAGTTGGCATGTTTCAAGGCCCAATATGTTTTGTGCTCAAGCTCAATCGGCAGATGACACGCCTTCCCGTACACTAGCTTGTATGGAGTACACCCGATGGGTGTTTTATAAGCTGTACGGAAGGCCCAGAGTGCGTCATCTAGCTTATCCGACCAAGAGGCACGGTTTTCGCCTACTGTCCTTTCCAGAATTCTTTTAATCCCTCGGTTGGAAACTTCCACTTGCCCACTTGTTTGGGGGTGGTACGCAGTAGAGAGACGGTGAGTTACACCATACTTTTGCATGACTCTATCAAACTGGTCATTGCAGAAATGCGTACCACGATCACTGATTATAGCTCGTGGAGTTTCAAACCTAGCAAAAAGAGATTTTAAGAATTTCACAACAACTCGGGCATCGTTGGTAGGCAAAGCTTTCGCTTCAACCCATTTTGACAAATAGTCAACGGCCACGAGTATGTATTTATTTCCTCGAGATGAAGGAAATGGCCCCATAAAGTCAATGCCCCAGATGTCAAAAATCTCACACACTTGAATGGCGTTTTGCGGCATTTCATTTCTTTGTGAGATATTTCCGTGACGTTGATAAGCGTCACATGTTTTGACAAATTCGTGGGCATCTTTGTAAATCGTGGGCCAATAAAATCCGGAATCAAACACCTTCTTGGCAGTGTAGTTGGGGCTATGATGTCCCCCAGTAGGTCCAAAATGGCAAGCTTTGAGAATGTCATTTGCTTCCTGACCATACACACATCGCCTGATGACTTGATCCGCGCAAATTTTGAATAAGTAGGGGTCGTCCCAGAAGTAATGTTTTACAACTTTAAAGAATTTGTTTTTCTGTTGGGACGACATCCCTTTCACCACAAAGTTACCCGCATGGTAATTTGCAAAGTCAGCAAACCATGGGGTAGAAGAGTCTCAACGAAAAGAAACCACATTGAGTGTTTCGAGAGGAAATGTTTCGTTTATTTCCTTTTTCTCGAACACATCCTGGTGAGGGTTTTCTAGACGGGACAGATGATCAGCAGCCAGGTTCTCAGCTCCTTTTTTATCACGTATAATGATATCAAATTCTTGCAGGAGGAGAACCCAACGGAGCAATCTCGGCTTCGCATCTTGTTTTGCAAAGAGATATTTGAGAGCCGAGTGATCCGTATACACCACGCATTTGGTCAAGATTAGGTATGGTCGAAACTTCTCAAACGCATACACCACAGCTAATAATTATTTTTCTGTAGTGGTGTAATGGGTTTGAGCTTCAGTCATAGTCTTACTCGCGTAGTGGATAGGCTGAAAATGCTTGGTTTTTCGTTGCCCCAGGACTGCACCGATAGCAAAATCACTTGCATCGCACATGAGTTCAAAGGGTAAATCCCAGTCGGGGGCAACGAGAATGGGTGCTTTCGTAAGCTTTTTCTTTAATGTTTCAAAAGCTTCGATGCACTCAGGTGAGAAGATAAAAGGAGTATCCTTCTCAAGGAGATGAGTCATAGGCCGAGAGATTTTAGAAAAATCTTGTATGAATCTGCGATAAAAACCGGCATGACCTAAAAAACTCCTAATACCTTTGACGGTAGTAGGATGAGGCAATTTGGCAATGACATCCACTTTCGCTTTGTCAACCTCAATCCCGTTTTTTGAAATCTTATGGCCTAGGACAATTCCTTCCTTGACCATAAAGTGGCACTTTTCCCAATTTAGACAAAGATTGGTGTCTTCACATCGTTTGAGCATTTTTTCTAAATGGGAGAGACATGTTTGAAATGAGTCCCCAATGACCGAGAAGTCATCCATAAACACCTCCATTGTTTCCCCGATCATGTCGTGGAAAATTGCCATCATACATCGTTGGAACGTGCCAGGAGCGTTACATAGGCCAAAAGGCATACGTCTGTAGGCAAAAGTTCCGTATGGGCAGGTGAATGTGGTCTTTTCTTGATCCTGTGGATCAATGGGGATCTGAAAATACCCCGAGAAACCATCTAGGAAACAATAGTATTCGTTCCCTGCTAATCTCTCAAGCATCTGATCCATGAAGGGTAGAGGAAAATGGTCTTTACGGGTGGCTTCGTTTAACTTGCGATAGTCAATACACACACGCCATCCCGTAACCAATCGAGTTGGAATTAACTCGTTTTCTTCATTTGTGACAACAGTTATGCCACCCTTTTTTGGAACACAGTGGATGGGACTGACCCAAGGACTATCAGAGATCGGGTAAATTAGACCGGCATCAAGAAGTTTGAGAACCTCCTGTTCGATAACCTCATGAATCTTAGGATTCACCCTTCTCTGATGTTGGACTGCTGGTTTGAAATCATCCTCCAATAAAATCTTGTGCGTACAAAATTCAGGGTTAATACCCTTGATGTCGGAGAGTCTCCAAGCAATTGCTTGCTTGTGCAACTTCAAAACCTTTATGAGAGCAGTCTTCTCCTCCTCAGTTAAGTCCTTAGCAATTATGACGGGTAATTTATCATCACCCTCCAAGAATGCATACTCGAGATGAGGAGGTAGGTCCTTAAGTTCAACCTCGGGAAATTCTTCAGTAGATGTTTGTACGGATTTGATTTCTTCAATCGTGATCTCTTTCGGAGGGAGTGACGGTAATGGATCTTCATTTAAAAATTGCTCAAGATAAAGGATATCTCCCTTCGAATCATAAACACCATCATCAATTCCCGGCGGAATCGATTCATCATTAGCAAGAAACTCATCGATCTCTTCTAAAAAGAAGTCACCTCCCTCAAACGGAGTAAGAGAGGGGGAAGAATCGGCAATAATTGGTTGAGAAGATGTGGTGGGATCCCCACTCACAGAATTATGAAAATAACCAAGAAACTCTTGAGAGTACTCCTCTGAAGCAATATCAATTACATCGATTCGATTAACCGATTCAGCATCATAGTTTGCGGAGTACCTCGAAGTTTGATCAAGGTTAAAGGTGACAACTTCATTACCCACACGTAATGTGATTTCTTGCTAAAATACATCAATGAGAGCACGGCCCGTTCTCAGGAATCCTCGTCCAACAATGAGGGGAACCCGATGATCGGCATCGAAGTCAACAACCACAAAGTCAGCTGGAAAATGGAACTTTCCTACTTTCACGAATACATCCTCGGCGATGCCAAGAGGACGCGATATAGAACGATCTGCAAGCTCAAGAGTCATGCAAGTAGGAATAAGTTTTGGAAGAGAAAGTTTCTTCCATACTGAATAAGGCATCAGATTGATGCTTGCACCAAGATCGGCGAGGGCAAAGCATTTAATCATTCTTGGAAAAACACAAGGTAGAAGAAATTTTCCAGGATCTCCAAGCTTCTCGGGAAGCTTCTTTAACAGAAATGCTGAGCAGTTCTCATTCAGAGGAGTTTTAGCCATTTCAAACAGTTTTTCCTTGTTGGTTAACATGTGTTTGAGAGTTGATGCAAACTTGGGCATCAGCATGATAGCATCCGCAAAGCTTATGTCAAAATGTAGTTCTTGGAAATTTTGAAATTTTTTTTCCATTTGATGACTGGCTTTTTCGCGGAGCTTTTGCTCATTTAAATGTGATGGGTAAGGAATAGAAGTTTTGGATTTGGGGTTTTCAACTGGAGGTTCAAAAACAACTCCTGGTTTGGATTTGGGTTTCGGGACAACTTGAGGATGGACATGTGCTGTGCTCTGTGAGCTAGTGGGTTGCACTTGGTCCTTTGTCGCCTCAGGTTCACTTTCCACTACCTTCGGGAGAGAAGAAGAAGAGGTAGTAGGAATAGCGGGTCCATCATATGAAGCACCACTTCTGGTTGTGATCGCCTTTGCATCGCCCCTCGGATTAGCGATCGTGTTGCTAGGTAAAGTACCTGAGCCCGAGGGTCGATCATTTAAAGACTTCTTAATGTCAGAAATCTGGCTTACCAACAACCTATTCATTTCCTCTTGGGATTTCATGAATTGCTTCAACAACTCATTAGATGATGGTCCAGTTGGAACAATGGCTTGATTTTGTGTAGGAAAATTCTGGCCTCTATTGTTTGGATTAGGGCCTTGATTTTGAAAATTTCCTTGATTATTGCCATGAAAATACCCTGGGTTGAAATTTGTCACACCCCCAAATTACCTGTTTTGCAACGGAATGGAATTCCTGGGGATTGACTGTCATAGCATCACAATCACAGTTATATTGAACGACCTAAAGTGTCGTTTGGAAAACACATCGTTTGATTTAATAAAACAATCAGAGTTTACAAAGTATAGGTCCCAAATGAAAATCAACTTGTGCGGAAATAATTTTGTTACAAGCCAAACGATGTTTTAAAGTACGTAAAACCCAAGTGAGACGCGTCGTCACCGCGACTCCATGATGTGTCCACATGCATGCCATGAAGTGAATGCCTTAGATACCTGAGATAAAAACATGCTAAAAGTGTCAACACAAAGGTTGAGTGAGTTCATAGAGTTTGTGTTGAAATGTAAAGCCTTTCAAAATCGTTTATGCAGCAAAGGCATTGTAAATCCACCCAGTTCCAAGTCCCGCCCATACAAAACTTGCAACCTGTGTGTTCACAACCCACTGCCAAAATGTGTATAGTTTATGTTCAAACACTTGATGTCAAATGAATTCACAATAATACCTAACTCGACGTAGAACAATAGAGTTTAATCAATAGGACTAGACTCAATGTATCAGTAGTCAACTGATTTAGAACATTATACGACGATGTATCAGTAGTCAACTGACATAGAACTTTATACGACGATGTATCAGTAGTCAACTGACATAGAACTTTATACGACGATGTATCAGTAGTCAACTGACATAGAACTTTATACGACGATGTATCAGTAGTCAACTGACATAGAACTTTATACGACGTAGAACTATACCAAACAAACAAGAACAACTAATATAGTACAACATTCAGTTTGAAACAATGATGATCATGATAGAAGTTATCCTTAAAAAGATAAAGTACTTGTGAAAATAGTTAAGCATGTATCTCCCCCAAAAGTAGTATAAAAACAATTGAAAATGGGGCTATGAAAACTCACTTGATAAATTGGTATGATGACAAGAGTGAGTACACCGAGACGTAGTGTGATGCTTTAACCTTGACCTATTGTGAATGATATGATACGTAATGAGTTATGATGTAATGTTATGCATGCAATTCGTATGTTATTTATACCACTTGTGAATTTTGAAAGTAACACTCTTCGTCGAAAAATACTCCTTTTGACGTCTTGACCATTCTTAAATTACTTTACAAATATTTACGTCAAAATGTCATCCTACAATAGTTTCTTAATGGTTTATTGTGAAATTATAACTTTTCGTCGTAAAATAATGTCGTTGGAAATTTCATGAAAGTGACTAAAATGGCCTCGAAAAGCTAGTCGTAAAATGGTGTACGTCGAACGTTAGGAAACGAACTCAACGGTTTTGGAAAGCTTGTATCAAAATCTCAAAGTTTTGGCATTTAAGTTTTTATCCTAGAGGTCTCGTTCATAAGAAAAACATAGGTTAAGTAGGGTGATTTTGTCCAAAATGTTGTTTAAAAGTGAGTTTCGGCAAAGTTTAAGCAACCGTAAATAATTCATTACAACTCCGCTATACAAACGGTTGGTCGTTTTGGAAAATATGCTTGGTGATCTCGATTTTATTAGAAGACATCTCGTTACAAAAAGTTCTACGTCAACGTTAAAAATAGCCTTCAATATGGTCGTTTTGTTTACCGTAACACTTGTCAACTAAAAATAATATAGTTTTTCTTACTAATAAAGTTACGGCAATTTTGTAAAAACGTGTATATTTTAGTCGTTACAAATCCGTTTTCTACGTATTATACGTCCTTAGCTTCGTATCAAAGTATACTAATATATTTTTGATAAGTCGAAATAATTTATAAAGCTTAAGACTCGTTTTTGACTCGTACAAAACAAAAATAGTGTGCTGAAATTTCAGGAAATATATATTTCGTCGTCAAACTTGAAAAATTCATAACTTCTTCGTTATAACTCCGTTTTAATCCGTTCAAGCGGCCACGGATTCGTTTTAAAGTATATTTTCTAAATATCTAGGCCAAAAATTCGTGTCTACTGTCGGATTTTCCAGAAATACAAATTAAGATCAGACCACTTTTTATACTTGTCGAAAAGAGTTTTTCTCGTACTAAACCTATTCCAATCCCTTCAAAACAACTCCAAAGCTATTCTAATCCTACCATACACCTTCTTAGGGTGTCATGGGTTCCTAAACATCATCAAGACTAATATATAACAAGGGATAAATTATAGGATGACTTATATATATATAACTCTTAAAAACAATGTAAAAATAGTATAAATATCCATAAGTCTTGCATGCTTTGCTCAAAAATGATGAAATACATATGAAATGATAATGAAAGATGAAAAATGAAAATGATATGCTTACTAGTTACTTGATGAGGTGATAAGAACAAGGATTAAACCTAAACACCCTAGGTTTTTATTTCAAAACCTTGATTAAGAGTGTAACTAGATTGTTAAAACTTGATAATGGAAATTTTTGATGAACTTCTTCTACCCTCTTGGTGTTGGCCGGTTTGAAGAGGAAGAAAAAGAGGAGAGAAATCTTTGAATGATTTTTATTGAAGTGTGAATTATTGTTGTGAATGAGTGTGTAAGAAAGTTAGTGTATAAATCTATACTTGTAAGAGATCTTTACCCACTATGACTAACTCCCCCCCCCCTTGGTCGGCCAAGGGGGTTGAATTTCAACAAAATATATATATATATATATATATATATATATATATATATTTTATAATATATGTAATTGTGTAGGTAAAATGTATAAGTTAAATAAGTGTAAGTTGTAACTTGTAGCTTTTATATACAATTGTGCATCTAAGGTAGTTTTAGCTCAAAATAACTTTTAATGGATCCAAGTAAAATGTATTGAGGTTATATAAATTGTAAAAATACATTTCTTGTAAAATTTGAGTGATATAATAATTATCGTGTAGTTTTTAAGAAAAGCGTCGTAATAATATAAATTTAACGATTTATATACAAAATAAATTTAAAACACTAGGTAAACTCAAAATATCATTTTTATAAACTAAATGTAAGTATAAAAATATGTCAGGATAATTTTTGGAAGTATTGGATTAAATGTTCAAAATAATAACTTACGCGATAACGTTTATTTAATATGAAATTTACGCGTTTAAGGTGAGATGCAAAATCATGAATGAACTAACATGATGGAAATGATGTTAATGAAATGTAGACTAAACTTAGTCTATATGAAATGTCCGTGATGATATGATCATGAATTCGCCGCTAAACCATTAAGGTTACGCGAATTTGGAACACGCAAACCTAGTTTACGATAAACGATGAAATTGTGAAGCATGAATTGTTTTGAGAAATGACCTGAAATTACGAGTTGTCACAAAATTTCCCTGACCTTGGTTTCTATTAAAATTTCCTTGGTTTTGGAAATTTTGACTTTAATTTTGAAAACCGTTATTCTGACTAAAATTACCTTGGTTTTGAAAACCTTGGTTCGTTCTATTCTGACTTTGATTACGGTTTTGGTTTTGGTTGAAACCGGGTGGTCCAGGGTAGTGGTTAGGACGGTGGTTCGGGTCCATAGGAGCACGGTATTGGTTGCCTCCTGAATTGGAAACCCCGCCCACAACGTTTGCTTCAAAAGGGTTACCATCGGTGGCCATACAGTTGTAATAGGCATGGGGGCCACCGCAAGTAACACATACTTCCACTTTCTTAACTTCAGCAGGAGGTGAAGTTTGTGGAAAAGAAACTTTCTTTTGGTTAGAGAGAACCAAAGCTTGAATTGCTTCCGTGAGTTTGTCAATCTTAGCATCGGTGCTAGATTGACTCACGGGCGATGAAGCAGAAGGACCAACACTGACTTGGGAAACAACCGGTTTACTTCGTGCAGTGCGGACTTTAGATTTGTTTTCAATTATCGCTAAAGCTTCTTTTACAGTTTTGCTCAAGAAATTTCCTCCAACGGAGGAATTGAGAGAATCTTGATCAGATTGACTCACTCCATTATAGAAAGTATCGAGTTGCATCAACTCGGAGAAACCATGGTGAGGACATTTGCAGAGCAACTCCTTAAAATGATCCCACGATTCACTGAAGGATTCATCAAACTTTTGTGTGAACTTGATGATTTCGTTTTTAAGACTCGTGGTTTTAGAAGGTGGATAGAACTCGTTCACAAATTTCTTCACCAGGTCTTCCCATGTTTCGATCGATTGAGGGGGTTGTTTTTCAAGCCAAATCCGGGCTTGTCCCTCGAGGGAAAATGGGAACAGAAGAAGTTTGACAGCATCTGTAGGGACATTCTTGTATTTGATGGTAGATGCAACCTTGTTAAACCATCGAATATGAGCATGAGGATCATCCCTCTCAAAACCATAGAATTGACTTGAGGTTACAAGATTTAGTAACCCGGTTTTGAGTTCAAAATTTTCAGCCACAATGGTTGGAATAACAATAGCATCTCCATACCCATCGATGGGTGCTTGGAGAAGCTCGCACATAGGACGTTCATCCGCCATGATAACGGAAGTAGTGCGAGCAGTCCGGATCTCAGATCCGACTGATGGGGCAGAACGTCTACGGATACGCCTTCTTGGAATCCTGACAAGCTCACGAAATGGGCTCACAGACCTAGAAGAGCGAGTGCGCATACACTAGAGTTAACTCTAAGAAATCTCAGAGTCAAGGGAATTATGAAAATGGGGAAAGAAGAATCTTTTTGGGTTTTATGGTTTTAAGATGTTTTTGGATTTTTGGATTTTTATAAGAAAATATAAATATATATAGATGGTATGAACAAGGAGTGAATATTCAAATCACTAATCTGCTAAACGTAAGACTATTAGCACAGCTCCCCGGCAGCGACGCCAAAATTTGATTGGTCCCAAACGGTCAGGTTTATTACACAAGTCAACCACTTGTGAATGGTCAACCGTAATAAAAGTCAAACAGTCTAAAACCAAAGCAATTAAGTCCAGGAGAGTATAGTGTTTCCCCGGGTCGTTAAGTCCCAACGAGCTGTGCGACTGAATAGCTAAACGTGTAGTGATCGGGTGACATTGAACAGGAAAAGGGGTTAATGATAATACTAGATGACAAAGGAAAAATCTGAGAAAATTCCTAAAAATACTTTAGTATGACAGAAACTTAAGAAAAATATAAAAAACATATAAGTGCTTAATAATAAGCTGAAAAGAAAATTAAAAAGCTAAATTATATTAAATAAACGCTATCACTATTTTTAAAGTTGGATTTTCTTGATTTTTTTCTTTTATAAATTTGAATTAAAAACTAATTTTAAACTTTTAAAACTAAATTAAAATACTAAAAATTATGAAAATAAAGAGGAAAATTGTGAAACAATTTTTCAAAAATCTAAAATAACTAAACAAACTTTTGAAAATTGAATTTGTATTTTTCTGATTTATATTCTAATTTCTATGATTTAAAAACTATTTAAAACTAATTAAATTGCTAAAAATTACTATTTAAACTAGGAAAATTATGGAAAAATATTTTTTTGGATTTTTATATTTATCTTAATCTAGGAAAATTGAAAACTTATTTTTCTGAAGCTTTTCTGAATTATTTGTATTAAAGGCTATTTAAAAAGTCTTAAAAACTGATTTAAAATAAGAAAAATAGCAAACAGTGATGAAAAATTATGAAAAATTCAGGAAAAGTCTAAAATTATATTATAAATCTATAAAAAAATATAAAAACTATGCTTATGTGTGAGAAAATGAAACTGTAGTGTAAATGTCTTGCAAATAAGCTACTAACTTAAGCTAACAAGTGCAATAAGCTACCAAACTGTCTCAGAAGCTTAATTATACTAAAACTTAACTAATATCAACTAATTCCAGCTAATCCTAACAAGCTATAAGCTCAGTTTATGATTTAAAGCTCTAAAAGTTCTTTTGTACATAGTTGAGAAGCTGATTTGAAGCTTAAAGAGATTTGGAAAAATTTCTCAAAAATCAGTTTTAAACAATTGACCAGCTGAAGTTGTTAAACCCAAAATATCAAAAGCTTTTGACCAAAGATGAACAAATGATAAATCCACAAAGTTTTGGAAAACTGACTTGAGCAAATTTTGACTTTTTATGACAGAACTGAAAAGTTGACTTAAGTGAGATTTGAATCCAATTTTTGAACTGAGAATGATGTATTAAGCTAAAGTGAAACTAAAATAAGCTACTATACTGAATTCTAAACACAAATCAAGCTTATGATCCCCTAATTCCTAACTGATATGCTATTGAGACTGATTATGATTCTATTTTGACTATAAGTGAGTACAAATGACTAAAATAACTATAAGTGACCTATATGAAGCTAAAGCAATCAGGCTTAACAGGTAAACTAATCTTCAAATCAGTTAACACCCTTGATCCAAACACCAATGATTAAAACTAAAATGCAGTCTATTTTATCTAAATGATTATACTAACACTGAAACTACATTAATTATAGTCTAGAAACAATAATAGAGCAGATATAAATTAATGCTAATAACAAATTCAAGCAGAACTAGATTATGCAAATAATACTTAGTATTTGAAATAAGAAACGTACTCACAAGCAGTCCAGCTTATGTGCAGCTTATAACAGAACCAAAATATCCTATTTCAATCTAAATATACCCCAATCCAGCTCTGCATCAACCCAACTTTATTACAAAAACCATTTTAAGTTCCAGTTTGACTTTTATTGACTGAGAGTGTTTTGAGAGTATTGCACTTAAATGTTGCCAAAAAATGATTTAAACAGGTTCAAAAGTCACACAAAACTGTATCCAAGCTTACTGCAATATCCAAGGTCCAATTTCTCCCCTCCTTTGACTTTTGTTGACCAAAAAGAAAACTGATTCAAACTGTTTCTTAAGCTTACTAAAAGCTATGATCAGCTTAAGTAGACTTTAAGTGAGAAGTAAATAAGCTCTTTGAAGCTTGGCTTTTATTTTCTTTGAAATTTACTTAAACAAAATATATAAGAAAAGCAGGAAAATTGATAGAACTTGAAATTGATAACTGAAACAGGGTTGCATTACAATGGATTAACTTAGTTTAATACAAGAAGCTTGAGATTATACTTTTAGAAACTATTTAAGACATGGAAAAATAAAACGACATACATTTTCTAAAATTAAAACTACTCTCTGTCTTCAGCCTTCTCTTCCCTTTTATATGCTCAAATTAGGGTTTGTGGTACCCTTCTGATCATTTCCCACCAATAATCCTGGCCTTTGGATGCTTGGAACCCTTTTTAGCCGTTGATGAGCTTTTTGGCGCCAAAAAGATATAGCAACTGGGGGTGGATTGAGTGCACGGTAAGAGGAAGCATTAAATGCTTTTGGACGTTTGGTGAGGTGGAGTGATAAGGGTGGTGGTATGTGAGCTGGAAGAATGGCGATGTGAGTGTTGCAGAGTTGGTGAAGAAGGTGGGTTTGGAGGGAAAAGGTGTGGGCTGGGTTTGACTGTCTGTTTGACCGGGGTGTTATTAATAGGCAGGGGGTTGACAAAAGGGGTCAAGTGGTTTTGGACTGGGTAAATAATACAAAGGGTCCGTTTGGTTGTAGCTATTAACACAAGGACCATTCTTGCAATTCACCAATTCTTGAGGGACCAAAAATGTAATTTTGCAAAGTTTATTATAAGGACCATTTTTGACAAGTTTAATTTTCCCAAGGACCAAAAATAATAATTTTCAAATTAAAAATGTCCAGGGGTAAATTCTGTCAATCTTTGAAACATCAAGGACTAAAGTTGCCATTTTGCAAAATTGAATTTTATAAGTCTAATTTTGACAACTTGAAAATCCCTGAGGGCCTTTTATGAAAAATTAACTTGTTTTGAATAACCAGGGACTAGATTTGACAATTTATGCATAAAATACAGTCTAAATATTTTTTTCTGTCTTTTTAAGACTTTTTAAAGTGTTTTTGACTGTTTTTGCAGTGCAGATGGAATAAAAATGATGAGTATTTAGACACTCATCAGTAAATAGTTTTTCCATCTTATTAAACGCAACCCTAGAGTGCACTAGTGGTTTTTCTCGTTGTATTTATTACGTGAATTGCGGCTTGTAGATCATATGAGACTTAATAGACTTTAAGATTCTCAGGGGAGACTTATACGTCCATTGAGTTAGAGCATTTGGCACCTCCCTACGACTAATAATACGGAATACAATGCTCCAATTAAAACAAGGACGTGACAATTCGAATAATCAATAACAAATAACTAGGGAGTAAAGAAATCTAAGTAAACACATTCTCCTATTATAAGAGTTACCACCAATTTAATTTTAGGTTGTAAGATCTGTTCGCTAATGCGGATTTCTGCTTCCTCGTCCTGGCCGTTCACGTTCTGTTGAAGTCACACCATAGGTATTCCATCTTCTCCCTGCTGACTCGTAGACCATTGTCTTCTAACACCTCCCTTCACTGCTCCAATCTACCACATAGCCCTATGATAACTCATTGAGAATCAAGGCAAAAAGGTACATGCTAATAGCTGACCCTTGGTGTAGACCTACTTCCACCCGGAAAATACTGTGTGTTTCCCACTAGGGTCCACACACAAGTCCTCACCCTTGTACATATCTTGAATAACTGTTATGTACCTCACTGGGGTTCCTTTATCTCTTAGGCTGGTTCCAGTAAGGGGACTCATCCCCCCCCATTTTCTCTGTCACGTCCGTTTTCTCTCTCCAGCGACCTTCAGGTGATTGGGTGCCCCAGTAACACGACCTACACTACAAAAAATATACCTCACAAATATACCCTTTATAATTATTAAATACACACACAAAACTGAATTTCTATTCGGTCGTCCAAGGGACCATGTTGTGTAAATGAGGATGGATGATCTAGTTCCCACAATAAGGAGATTGACATGTGATCGATCGAGTGACTCGATCGAGGCTTGTTACTGGAACCAGCCTTAGGGTTTTCCAAATCAACGCACGTGAGACACTGTCATATGCCTTCTCTAGATCTAAAAATACCACGTGCAAGTCTTTTTGTCTCTCTCTCTCTATATATTTTTCCATAAGGCTTCTAATAATATGTATTACCTCAGTCAAAGATCGCCCTGACATAAAATCGAGTTGGTTTTTCTGACACCTCGGTCTCTAGTCGCAACCTGGGCTTCGGCTATGTAGTTTTTATACCCCCAATAACCGACCCGCAACCCCAATTCCACCTTTAGCTAAAAAAGGGCCGGTGGGGGTCTGGAACCACTTATATAAATCCTTTTTATAATGCAAAACAATTTAGTTACACATTCATCCCATCCCAATCTCAAAATCCCAAACTTAAAATTAGGGTTCCTAATTTCTTCACTTCATTACAACAACTAATTCAACCCTTAATTCACCAACATCATCACTCAACATAGTGAATATTTTAAATCTATGGCGAGTGAAACAGTTTCAAAACCATCATCATCATCGGCCGATTCGTATATTGGTAGCTTAATTAGTTTAACATCAAAAAGTGAAATTAGATACGAAGGCATTTTGTATAATATCAACACCGAGGAATCTTCCATCGGATTAACCAACGGTATATTCTATTGTTTTTGTTAATTTTAAATTAGTTTATTGATAGTATAAAAATATATTAATTGTTATCTTGTTATAAGTTGCTATACTAGTGACGTGTTTGATAATTCGATAAATATCACGCGAATTCAGCATGTCTTTAGCCGTTCGTTTGTTAGGGATAGTGCCTTTTCTGTTTATGTCTAAAGTTATTAAAGATTGTGAAATTGACGCGGATACTTTAGATAAATTGACGCGGATACTTTAGATAGGAATGTAGGATAAAAGTGATGTCTATTGAACGAGAACGAGTTTTATGTCCAATTCGCTTACTCCGTTTAGCAGTGGCGTAGGTGTAAAGTGTTCCTCAAAGAATCTATTAGTTAAGATATACTACGTGTGGTCCTGCTTAGTGCTCGTGCAGGCGAATAATCTTAGTTCGTTTGACTTTATAGTTTTGCCTAAAAGTTTTTAAAAGATCGTTCGGTTTGACATTATGTTAGGGCTGAAAAATAACACAATCTGCTTAATAAAAAGGTACACATTCAAGATACTCTAGCGTCAATAGTTATGTTCATGTAAAGAAGTGTTTGAAACCAAACATTGTATAATGACTATGCTTGTCTACGTTAATATAAGCTTTGCTGGTTATGCTATTGTTAGATAGTTTCTCTTGTCTTATGTATCATTAATCATTATTAAGTTATTGACTTGTACCTGTAACCTTGCAGTAAGATCGTTTGGAACTGAAGGGCGAAAAAAAGATGGCCCACAAGTCATGCCTAGTGACAGGGTTTACGAATACATATTATTTCGTGGAAGTGATATTAAGGTACCTAAACCGAAAGATGTTTGACTTTCGTCTCTCCACTTGCTTGTTGTTTTTATGTATGCGTTATTATGATAATTGCATGGTGTTGTTGTTTTTAGATAATTATCTTCCATTGTGGTGCTTTCCTGTGATTGTTTTCTGTTTATCTGTTTCACCTTCTGCTAACCCAGAAAGTGCTGACGTCTGATCAAATTACAGTTGTCCTTCAACCCGTATAGGTTTATATTCCACCCAATGTTTGAACTGTCCCTTTAGATAAGTTCCCAATTAATTATTTGGAGAGATCAAAGTAACTCAATATAGTTTGGATTTGATTGTGAAACTCCTGCAGATGCAACTTTCACATGATCTTGCTTTTTATCTGAAGATCTATATTTATGATCAGTTACTTAAGCTAACCTAGGGCTCAGAAGCAGTGGCCTTTTAAACTTAATTTTTTCTTTTTGCGAAAGCCACAAAGCTTTATTACCTAAATTTGACAAAAAGAGTATACAAAATTTTGAAGTGTGTAAAATGGTGGCGAGGGGTATGAAGATCTCTAAATGAGAGCTACCTTTTGTATCCTGTGTGAGTTGGATTAAAAGGAGTTTGTGATTTGAAGGGTGCTATAATAGTAACAATGATGAGATAAGGAAATATCTCAAAATGTTCCGTATCGGTAGGGGTAGTTTTCCATCTAAGCCATTCTTAGAGTTGTGTCTCTTGAAAGTAGGAACAGAAACTAAACCATTGACGCAGAGTTCTTGTAGCATGGTTCCCTTTTGCTCTTGCGCGCGTTGGCCTAACCAGCAGCATTAATTTTGATATTTTGGCTAGGGAAACATCTTATTTTGCATGTCATTTGTCGCCTAGTATTTTGCTCAGAAGTAATACAGTAAGGATAGGTGATGTGGTGAATTTCTTCAGAACCAAGCCTAAAACTTTGGTAGGTATTATATGTGATAAGTTTGGAAAACCACACAAAAGTTGACATATATGGGATTAGAATTAAGCTATGTCAATGTATCATGTTTGCTTAAAGATAGATGACTTATAACTAAAACTACACATTCAATTATAGTTTTCATTTAACCATGCATAAATGAGCACTATAAATGCTGATTTTAGGAGATATTAAGACCTGGATTTGGAAATAGATTCTTTAAGAGGGGAGTTAGTATTGGCGCTTTTCAGATTTCTTTTCTTTGTTTGTCTCATATATGTGGTGGTGTTGAATGTGTCATTTTGCTTGGTACTACGCAATATATGTTCCATATACGAGAAGATAACGTGTCAATATTTCTTAATGAGATATGACTACATAAAAATTAATGCGTTATTTTCTGTTCTGCAGGATCTTCAGGTTAAATCTTCTCAGCCTGTTCAACCCACACAACCTATAAACAGTGATCCTGCCATCATTCAGGTAGTAACTAATAGTTAATTGGTGATGTATTTGCAAAACCTCCAATTGTGTAATGATAAAAACACATTCTTTTTTGCAGTCTCATTATCCCAGACCACCTACAGTATCTCCAAACTTGCCTCCTGCTGCTGCTGCTAGTGGCCCCCCTTCTGGTCCTAGTACCTACAACCCACAACTGGGCCAGCCCGGGTCAACTTTTCAAGGTGGGCTGCCTTTATATCAACCTGGTGGGAATGTTGGGCAATGGGGGCCGTCGCCACCTCCTCCAAATACAAACAGTGCAATGCCGATGTATTGGCCCGGATACTATCCCCCGCCAAATGCACTTCCACAAATGCATCAACAAACATTGCCTCGACCACCACAAGGATTAGGAATGCCCCCTTCATTACAACAACAACAACCTATGCAGTATCCTAGCTTCAATGCTTCTTCCTTGTCAACTGGACCACCACCAAGTTCATCAGCTCCAAACTTACCTGAATATCAATCTCCTTTATTGCCGACATCCACCAGTTCACCCACTTTACCATCTAACTCTTTACTGAGTTCAACACTTCCTTCTTTGCCAACTATGATGCAAAACAAACCTCCAAACTCTGTGGCTCTTACACCACCAGTTGGTAGCTTCCAGCCACCACAGACTTCTGTTACTACTGATGTAAATGTTACCAATTCTCCCATTACACCCAATGTGATTTCTGGTGCAAGGTATCCTATTCAAGGCACATCTCAGCCAATAACGTCTGTTGGCAGTGCACCGTTGGTCCCAACTGAATCACCCACACCATCGCTTGTAACCCCAGGGCAGCTGCTGCAGTCTGTGCCTGCTACCATTGTTTCATCCCAATCCCCACAACCTGTTCAGAATGATGTGGAGGTGGTTCAAGTTTTACCAGTATCATCGTCAGCATCGTCTGTGGCCGTTCCAGTGCCGGCGGAATCGCAGCCTCCGATATTGCCGTTACCAACTCAAACAAAAATGGTTCCAAAGGTATGGCTCTTCACATATGACCCTTTAATCCAAGAAATGCGAGTTTTATTATTGTTATCCAAGTCTGTTTTGTTTTCATACACAGACAAAATTGTAAGTTAATACGATTGTATATGAAGGATGTAAGTATAGCTGAATTTTCTATTATCCTAGCCTGCTTGGTTCATATGACAGATGCCTAATTTTGTCTCTGATTAGTTACTTTTTCTGTTATATTGTAGTATAATGGAGCTACTTACCACAACCGCCAAAATTACAGTTACAGAGGGCGTGAAAGGGGCAGAGGATCTGGGGTAATTTTCTATACTCTATGCTGGTGTGTACTATTATAGTATGATCTAATTGTGTGTATTAATTGTCTCGTCGTTAATTGATTTAGGTTTCGCGACCAGTGACGAAATTTACTGAGGAGTTTGATTTTAGTGCGATGAATGAGAAATTTAACAAGGATGAAGTCTGGGGTACCTTAGGAAAAAGTAACAGGTCTGGTTCAAAGGAAAAAGATGAAAACGCTACTGACGAGGATGAACCAGAAGAGGAAAATGATTCCAACTTACCCAAAGCTGATGTCAAGGTGAGAATAACAATGAAAATTGCTTATAATCGCATTATAAAAGTTGCTACTTTTCGTTTTCCTGATAATTTTCATGTATATTTTACCTATTTGACCATTATTGTCCGTGATATCTTTTATTAATTGTCCTGCAATCAACAGCCTGTTTACAGTAAGGACGACTTTTTTGATTCATTATCATCCAATGCCCTTGATCGTCAATCAAATTATGGACGGACTAGATTCTCTGAACAGATGAAACTAGATACAGAGGTGAGATCATCATCTGCTCAAGGTTATCTTGGTATTTGGTTTTGTTCTCTTCCTTTTTAGCCATGCTCATGTGTAATGGTGCTCTACTGTTGCAGACATTTGGAGAATTTTCTAGGTACAGAGGAGGTGGTAGGGGTGGGCGTGTGCCCTACCGTGGTGGAGGGCGGTCTCGAGGTGGCGGTTATTATGGAAGAGGTGGAGGATATGGGTATTCAGGGAGGGGTCGTGGAGGGAGAAATCAAAATCAAAATGCGAACAATGATTATTAAAGCGTTAGTGGTGTTTTTACAAATGTTGCAGTACATACCAAATGGGAAAGATATGGTGGACTTTTTCGTTTCTTTTTTTCTTCTTTTTAGAGAGAGAAAGTTAGATGAATGTTTGTTCCCAGCTTCCTTGTGGTATGATATTATGTTTTTTAGCCTAGCATTTGTAGACTAGTTTTTCTTTCGAATGTGGGAACATTGAAACGGTCTTTGTTACCAAGAGCCATTGTTTCATGCAGATTTGGCAATTTACATCTTTAAAAAGGCCACTTGTCATTCCTGGTGAAAGGTTTCTGTTTACAGAACTGGAAATCCCCTTCTTTGTATACTGTAACTAATTCGTTGTTATCCGTTAGGCTGAAACAACTGGATTAGTGCTTGGCTGAAGTTTTAATTATGTTGCTTGCATGTTTTATGATAGTAAAATCTATACTTTCTAGAATATCAACAGATATTGATAGAGATAGATCATGTTGTGATTTTTTGATCCATGAGGAGTGATGCTTATTGAACGGCTGAAGAGAATGATAAGATGGGTTGAGTGATCTTCTACTGGGATTCTTGCTAACATTGTAAACAAGCTGGTTGTTGTTCATGATATATGGTTCGCACTTCGTACTAGGAAACTAAGGGCCCGTTTGATTTATAAGTGGAGTTGGATTCGGATTTAAATTTGGTATGGGATTTGGATTTGAGGTAGGATTATGAGAGGGAAATTTTATCTATTTAAATATATTTTATAATAAAATAAATATAAAAAGATTACTATCTAATAAAGAAAATGAAAATACATGGCTGAGAAAAAGAAAGAGAATAACTATAGTTCAAATGTGAGAATGCATAACCACTCCCACCATTTATCTCCGGATTGGGTAGTATGTACCCATGGGTTTTCTGACACACATGATTCCATTGTATAATTATTTGTGTCAACCAAACTATTGTTTTTAGAAAAGATTCCTTCGTTTGATTCTATATACTCAAAGCAAACGGGCTCTAAATAAATGGCCATAGTGTTTACTAAACTTTTTGGAATGGGTTTAGGGTATAAAAATTAAAATAACAATGAACTTTCTTCGATGTTATGTTTTGTTATGTAAACATAAAAAAATATAAGTAAATGTAACAAACTTTCATAAAGTGTTTAAGTATGCACATTTTGATGTGTTGTCACGTTTAAAATAATAACACGCGTCACATTTTCTGCTATGATAACACATAAAATTGTGTATATTACAACACCTTAGAAAAGTATGTTACATTTAATCATTTTTTTGAAATTACGTATCAAAACGAGACTTTGAATAAAGTTCATTGCTATTTTATAACTTAAATGTTTTTAAAATCTCACATATTATCTTCACAAAACTTTTACAAACGGAAATTCATACACCGTATAATGATGTGTCAACTCAAGGGTACTTATCCATTCAAAGAATTTTTTTCTCCTTTTGTGACTACCTTGAATGAAAAAGTGAGCTAGCCATATCATTGTGTAATTGTTTTTCTCAAAAGACTTAGGGCATGTTTGATATGTTATATTTGGTAATGGGTAATGAAAATCATTGTGATATATGATGTTTATTTAAGATGAGGGTCCACTACTATTATGGGAATGAATGATAGATATGCTTCATACTTCATATATCACAAAAGAGTAAGGTATGGATCTATCATAAGTGAGAGGTCCACCACTACTATCAAACTCATACTTATTATAATTCATGACAACATACTAAACATACCCTTAATAATATATGCATGATCTTTCCAAGTTTTCTTCAGTGATTTGACTATCAAACTTGATTTTAAGGACATCTTTCAATACGAGAAATATTGGCAAAAGCGTGACAAAAGAAAGGAAGTAATTTGTGACAACGAATTAAGATCCTATTCCGTTCTACACTTGTTTTCAACGAAGGATCATCAGGATCGCGACATTGATAACCATGCTTAAAATACAATTAGTCACGTTGAGTTGAACAAGACTAGTCGCATTCTAAAAATAATAAAACTGTGGTCATCTGATCTACTTTAGATCTAAAATAAGAGGAACCCTTATCTGTTTATGCGGTGTCTCAAGCTTACTTCGTATGTGAGACAACATAACTCGTCATGTCACGATATTTACGTTGATTTGACAAAAGTACCCTGTGAGGGTCAAACCGAACAAGGACAAGATAGTCCGAGTTATCGGCGAGGTTTAAATTTCAGATAAACAAAAACGGATCCCCAAATTCAATTCAGTTTTATTACAAACCCTAAACTTTACTATCAAACCAATTATTCAAACACTCACTTAGAGTCAAACCTCACTCCACATATGGCGAGTGAAGCAGGTTCAAAACCGTCTTCATCATCATCGGCTGATTCGTATATCGGAAGCCTAATTAGTTTAACATCAAAAAGTGAAATTAGATATGAAGGCATTCTGTATAATATCAACACTGAGGAATCCTCTATCGGATTAACCAACGGTATATTCTATTCTATTTTTTTTTGTTTTCGTATTTTAAACTAAATTTATAAATTATTGGGAGGTTGATGTGATAGTATGTTAGTTTTAGGATAGGAGTGACGTGGATCGAAGAATGGCGAGTTCGACATAAAAACGCTTGAGTTTACGGATTTTTTAGTTAGCTACGTATGAGTTAAGCATCCGTTATTCGAATTACCGCTTTTAGAAAGAATTAAGCAACTTGTGTGTCGATTTAGTTATCTTAACTTACATGGAAATATTACTAATCTTTTGAATTGATAAGTGAAAATGTAATAAATGACATTGTTTAAATTTTAAGCTCTTGTATGTTACTATGGTTACGCTTAATCTTTATTTAGGTGACTAAATGCTAGGTCGCTCGAGTGTCTAGATTTGTGTAATGCCTTTAGAACACTTTTGATATATATGCTCCGTTGAAGCTGCATAAAAGCTCTGTTTGACATGCTTTGAGTTTCGTATATAGCAAAATGCCAGAATGTTTGTTTGATCAGAAAAAAAGACAAATTGTCTACGATTAATGAGAGAATATGGTCAACATTCATGTAGATAAGTACTGGAAATCACGCTTACTTATGTTATTGATTTTATGATTGTTTACACTTTACATTGATTTGTGCTTGGTTTGTTATGCGACTGTTGGGTCGAAACTTTTGTGTTATGTGTCATCCATCCTTTTGAAAGTTGCGACTAGTGAGTTGTTAACTTGTTAATGAAACTCTGCAGTTAGATCGTTTGGAACGGAAGGACGAAAAAAAGATGGTCCACAGGTCATGCCTAGTGACAAGGTTTACGAGTACATACTCTTTCGTGGAAGTGATATCAAGGTACCTAAACCGGAAGATGTTTTGGCCTTTTTTTTTCCTGTTCGCTTGCTTGTTTGCGTTTAGCCGTGCATATGTCATGACTCATGATTGTTGCATGGGATTGCTTTTTATAATAGCTTTTATGAAAGAAATAACCTTTAAGACAGATTGATCTTTAAATGTATTTTCCGGCAGATAGTTCACCTTTATTATGACATGCACTTCTGGAAACTATTAGATGCTAATGGAGTAATAATTGAAACGCCATTTTCGACATGTGTGTTTATGATTAGGTTTTAATTGGTTCTAGCATACAAGATAGTAATATGATAACTAATTAGCTCTTTGTTTGATTTTATATAATTTCTTGGTTAAAGTAGGAATCTCTGGGAGAAACGGGTGGCCTCTTAGATTTTAGGCCGACCTTTTTGTTTGCTCTTAGTGCTGTTTTGAATACGACGTAAACTAACAGTAGTTGCTATTTTAGCATAGTATTGCATCATCTAATACATGTATAAGAAGTTGATATATTCAACAAATAAAATTTGATTATGATTGCTTGGAAGGAAGAAAACAGTGTCGTATTTTAGGCTTACATATTCTATTTTTTTTATCTCATAAACACGAGACAAACATGTTGCATGTCCAAGGGAAGTAAAGTAAATCTATGTTTAAGGTATTTTTGGAAAGTTCTACTCCTGCAATTATGGCCATACTGGCACGTGAAAAAGTAACATATAACTATATAAGTGGCAATGCAGCTTGTGTGCAAACATGGAAATTAAATTACTGTTGGCATTCAGTTTTCAATATGACTGTTCATGCATATGGCCAATAGCTACATGAATGTTGGCGCTCAATCTCTTGATGTATATTATAACTTGAAGACAGTGAAGATGCTGACGTTATTTTCCTATTTTGCAGGATCTTCAGGTGAAATCATCCCCGCCTGCACAACCCACACAACCCATAAACAGTGATCCTGCCATAATACAGGTAATATCTAGCAGATAATTAACAGTAACATATCCACAACACCTTTGACTGTGTAAGATAGTCTGAACACTTCATTTCTATGCAGTCTCATTATCCTTCACCACCTAAAACATCTTCGAACTTACCTCCTGCTGCCAGTGACTCTTCGCCCGGTGCTAATACATTTAATCCACAGCTGGGCCAACCTGGGCCAACTTTCCAAGGGGGTCCTCCTTTATATCAACCTGGCGGGAATGTTGGGCCATGGGGGCCGTCACCACCACCTCCTAATACAAACAGTAATGGGCTTGGAATGCCCATGTATTGGCCAGGATACTATCCCCCACCAAATGCACTTCCACAAATGCAACAACAATCATTGCCTCGACCACCACAGGGGTTAGGAATGCCGCCTTCATTTCAACAACAACCTATGCAGTATCCTAATTTCAATGCTTCTTCATTGTCAAGTGGGCCACCAACAAATTCATCTACACTGAACATGCCTGAATATCAATCTCCTTTATTGCCGACATCCTCTAGTTCAGCTACTTTAGAATCTAACTCTTTACTGGGATCATCACTGCCTTCTTTGCCATCTATGATGAATAATAATGCTCCTAATCCTGTGGCCTCTACACCAAGTGGTAGCTTGCAAGCACCACCTACTTCTGTTACTTCTGATGTGCTTTCTGGTGCAAGGTTTACTTATCAGGGCACGTCCCAGCCTATAACATCTGTTGGCATGCCACCTTTGATCTCGACGGAACCACCCACACCTTCTCTTGTAACTCCAGGACAGCTGCTGCAATCTGTGCCTGCTGTTCAGAATGATGTGGAAGTGGTTCAAGTGTCACCAGTGACATCATCACCACCATCTGTGCCTGTTCCAGTGCCAAAAGAAGCTCAGCCTCCATTATTGCCGTTACCAACTCAGACACGTATCGTTCCAAAGGTAATGCTCTCCACAGTTGCACTCATACTCTAGGATTATACTAGTTTAAGACCCGTGTAATACACGGGCGGCCTAAATTTATTTTATTTCAACTTTTCTTTTAATAAAAAGATGAATATAGATAGTATTATGTAAGTCCATGAATACTTCGTCTAAGTCCCTACACGAACACAACTCAAATGATATAAACTTCCCACAATAATCAAACCCGATTTAAGTTTTTCAATTAGTATCATGTAGGGACTTAGACGCTTAAATGATATAAACTTCCAACAATGATCAAAATGTACAAACCTGAAAATTCTAGCCATATTTGTAATAACTCGTTTAACCCTCAAAATATCAAGAATCACTTCCAAAGAAGCTTACGCAAATGGATTGAAAGTGCTTAAGGCTTTTTGAAACCATTATAAGGTATTAGGTCCCTCAAATAAGCTTACCCAAAAATCCCTATAAGGTATCTAATAGAAATCAAGTGCTTTAGGAAATGAAAATACATGCTATCATACGTTTTATTAATCCAAAGCTAATGTCAATTTCACAGTTCATGTTTTCAACTTGACTTCCTATAGAACCGGTACAATCAAAACTCAAAGATTGTAAGAAAAATCTATTTCGTAGCATTGATTGTACGTCTTGCATAGACGGTGACTCGAAGTTTAGCAATTTCAAACTTAAGACACCATATATACGAAAAATGGCAATCCAACTACTCTGAACAACTAACTAATTAACTAATTTACATTTGCTTCGAAAGTAACTATGCATCCTTATTTGACTTGTACATGTATCCATACTTGGCCACAGTCAAGAAGAGACTTTGAAATCAATCACCCCTGCACAAGATGTTAACACCCTTTAGAGCACTCAAACAATAAGTCCACGATGGTTTCAAAAGATACGGCAATTGCAAATAAACATAACAATCAATTTAACTTCTATCATAGAACTATCCTTCTGATGTAAAGTGGATTGAGTATGGGGCAAAAGACATGATTATATTAAGAAAGTTATCTTTATGTAATGATTTAATAGATTTGGTTGAAAAATCCATAGAGGAAATAACAATGCTCAATATAGGGGCGCTTAAAATAGATAGGTTCAGAGTTATAACTCTACCAGGTCAAAATGGGTAAAATACAAATTTGAACTAAAAAAGAATCAAGTTAATCGGGTGCCAACAGATATGAGGCACCAACATGCTTATTTTTAAGTATTTGTTACTTGTTCCTTAAAAAAAAAGTTTTCAATAGAGTGTATGAGATTGTTTATGTGCTTTATAAGCTAATGCAATAATTAGACTTAATAAGGAATCCCAAATACCCCTTACACAATTATTTTCTATCTAAACACTACAGAAATGCTCATATGCTCTAGAACAGTACGTAGATAAGCTCTAAACTAAGTAACCCAAAACCCCCTCTTATTATTATATGCATATTCCAAACTGCTAAATCCTTTGAAGTTTGAATAGTCACGTACCAATATGCTCTTTTTCAAGTACTAATTCCTTTAAAAATAAGAAGATAAGCAGTTCTTAATAGTGTGCTTGATATTGCTATATGCTTTAATAGCTTTGAAACAATGGTATAAGCACAGACTTAGATTAAGCATCCCACACACCCTCATTACATTGAAATAAACATTTGCATCCAAACTCAAAAACTAATCACATAGCCCACGTTTTAACATCTTTAACCAGATGATTAGTGGCCTAAGGTACTAAACCACCTTAGTTTTAGTATGTAAGTTGTTATATATGCGACAAACCAAAAATGGGTGTTCCGTCCAATAAAACCACAAAATCAATCAAAATGAACCTTGTCCACTTCTAATTTTATAGCCTAAATTTGGTGTAACAACTAAAACAACACTCCTCAGAATAATACAATTCTGCACAACAACAAACTAAACTAAAATTCATTTACAATTGAGATCAAACATGAGTTAGATGCTTATATAGGGGTACGCAAGAATACATACTAAGCAAATTACGATAGATCATCGTATCACAATTAGTGGCCGGCCAGACTATTAACTTTTGAGCAATAACTTAAATTAATAATGGCCAAAATCCAAATGCTAATTATATAATGTCTAGGGTCCAGGGATGGAACTTAGAAGGGACATTTTATACCTTATGTACATTTTAGTCCCCCCCCCCACCCCCCACCCCCACAATTTTTTTTACCTTATGTACATTTTATACCCTTTTATATATGGTTTTGGTCATTTTTAATACAAAATTTTCAGTGTACTGTATATCGGCCCTCCTAAATTAAATATTTTTTTTGCCCCTCCACCAACAACGTTCAAGTTCTGACCCTGCTAGGGTCCATATTCAGAAGATCAATAAGCATCTTATTCTTCAAAAGCGCTTAAAAATTTTGTACAATCCGTTAACCTCAATACAATGAAAAAGAAGATAACTGAAGTAACCTGTAAAGGATGCTAATCCAATTGTCTATTGATCAGAAAATGAGAAGCTTGATCATGAAGAAGACCTGTATTATATTGAGATGGAAGAAATAAGTAAAAGATGTAAAAAATCGAAATGAAGACTTCATATAGAATTTTAGAAACAAAATATAACACAACAAAGATCTATATCAGTTGACCTATTCCGAGTTCAAGGCCTCGTTCTGTATGCAGCTACAGAAAGACACAACACAAGTTTCCTTCCAAGATCAATTAAAAGAGCCTGCACTATAAAAATGTTAGCATTAGTAAAACAGCCTCCTCGTTTGAAAAAGTGGACACTTGCACAATCAATTCGCATAACTGAATAATGGAGATATATGTATATAATATTTTTTCCTTCAACACCAACTTATAACAGAAACACATCTTTAATCATATACTTTCTTTCATATAAATTTCAAATGAAATTACTTTTAAGATCTTCTATATAACATGTTAGAAACTTAGAATAACAATGACGAAGCATTTTAAACATATGTTTTTATTGAGGCAAGCTGTTCGATAGTTGGTGGACAGTCAAAAGGGAACATATTGCTCAAAATTTGGTCTAACTATTAGATACACACTTGATTTGATAGCACAAAATTTTTTAAAAAAATGTCTTTTTGTTATAGAAGATGATAAATGAAACTCAAAAGAAGATAAATAGAACTCAAAGGAATGGAGCTACCTGGTTTGATTCAAAAGATGAATCGGGATAAATTTACTTGCTGGGGAATAATCAACAGCGCCGAGATAAATCTGAATCTGAAGAACGATTAGAATTCCAAATTCAGTATAAGCACTGAATAGATGAAGTGAGTATTAAGTTTTTGGTTTAAATTCAAATGAAGCATTTTTACCAACGCACCTCATAGAAAAACCAATCAAAGAACAAAGTTCGTTTTCCTAGTTGCATGCCTATCTTGGAACTAAAAAAGACAGATACGTATTAAAATACAATGTATTTTCTTTTTAAAAGAAAATCTGAAACACACATATGACATCATATATTAGTATATAGTATAAGTAGCAGCCACTCATATCATGACACATATGCAAAATGACATAAGCAAAAACCCTTGTTTAATAGATTAAAATAGATATATTAAAGTTATTTTTTGTTATGTATATATGTTTGAGTTATTTTCTAGGATGTGGTATTGCTGAATGAGAAATGATTGGTATGGCTAAATGTATTCTTAAACTTATGCCTAAACACGCATGTCCTTAGTTGATTGGTTTGCGAGACAGTGGGCCCCGTGCTTAGCACCAATAAATGATTTACATTTAGTTTTAGGTATAAGTTTAGGTACAAGTTTAGTCACGCTAATCATTTCTCTTGCTGAATTTATGTTCATCAATGTGAAATAAGGATAACTTGTTACTCCAACCATAATTTAATGTCCCAGCCTTGGTTCATATGCGTATATCACATATGCTTGATTTTGTACTTGCTAGAATGTATTTATACTGTTTCTGATGTTTGGTTTTGTTCGTCAGACCAATGGAGCTAATTACCAGAATCGCCCAAATTATAGTTACAGAGGGCGTGAAAGAGGCAGAGGATCTGGGGTAATTCGTTTTCTTTGTCCATGTGTATATCAGTTTGGCTTTACAAGCTGCCTTGTTTCTGCACCAGTATTTGTTTATCTACTAGTATTTCCAACATGACATCAAATAAACAATGATTTCTGTGTTATTGGTCCAGTTTAGAAATCTTTATATCTAATTTACCGTGTATAATCAATATGTTAGTACACTGCACCACCAATTTATAGTTTGAAAACATTGTGCTATGACCTGTGTATTAATTATTCTACTCTTTATACGATTCAGGTGTCACGCCCAGTGGCAAAGTTTACTGAGGAGTTTGATTTTACTGCTATGAATGAGAAATTCAACAAGGATGAAGTCTGGGGTACTTTAGGAAAAAGTAACAGGTCTGGTTCAAAGGAAAAAGACGAAAATGCTACTGATGAAGATGAATCGGAAGAGGAAAAGGATCCCAACCTACCCAAAGTTGATACCAAGGTGATCTTATGAAAAATATAACCACTTTGCCTTCTTAAACTTGTTACATTCCCTTGTTTAGAAAGTTTTGATGTTACATTTACTGATTTACCTAGAATTAGCATTAGAATTATCAGAATGTATTAAAACAATTTGCCTTGCAACGTGCAGCCTGTTTACAGTAAGGACGACTTTTTCGATTCCTTATCTTCGAACGCCCTTGATCGTCAATCAAATTATGGACGGGCTAGGTTTTCTGAACAGATGAAACTAGATACAGAGGTGAGACCATCAACTCGAGTTCGTTGTCTAGGTTGTAGGGTTTGTTTCCTTCCTTTTAACTCGTGTTATGTTGGTGCATATGTGCAGACATTTGGAGAATTCTCTAGGTACAGAGGGGGTGGTAGGGGTGGCCGTGGGCTCTACCGTGGTGGAGGGCGGTCTCGAGGTGGCGGTTATTATGGAAGAGGAGGAGGTTATGGGTATTCCGGGAGGGGTCGTGGTGGGAGAACTCAAACTCCAAATGCAAACAATGATTATTGAAGTTTGACTGGTGTTTTTACTAATATTTAGGTACACATGCCAAATAGGAAGGTTATGGTGATTTTTTCTTTTTCGTTTTTAAGGGAAATAAAAGTAGATGAATGTATGTTCCCGGCTTCCTTAATATATGGTATGGTTTTGTTTGTTGGTTAAGAGTGTATTTGTAGACCTGAGGACTCAAAAAGTTGTATCGTATGATCAGTAATATGTTGTTTTGACTCGAGTATTTGCATTACTTGGTATTTTTATTTTGAAGTGTCTTAATACAATCACATAAGACCTGTCTTAGCGTAAACCATTATTCTAATAAGATCCGTATTACATTGGTTTATATATGAAACACAATTTTAGCAATGGAATACATAAAAGCTGAAAAATAACTTGCTGAGACATTTAGCAATGAACTTACACATATATCAATCTCAGAAACACACACAGATCGACATGTGTGTATTTTTATGCATTACGCTTGTGGTAATAATTCCCACAATGCTGTTTATAGCCTTGAGGCTGAACACGTAGTAGTTGTTATCGTGTATATCTAGGACAGGTAGATCAAATGGTGACCAAGGTAAAGTGTGAGACTAATGATGACATTAGATAAGATGTCGTCTGATAGATGATGTCTGATGATGCCTCCAATGTTTAAGCTTATAAGCTTGATAACGTTAGATGAGATGTGTCGTTTTATGGACGTCTAAGTTAACGATATATAGATACCGGAATGTGACATGTTGCTTTGTCTGTTAATGCCTTAATGTCAACGACGATTCCCAGTTGAAAACACTTGATATTGGTTTCTACTGTCTTGTTTTGTTAGTTTAAGCCCCAATTTTGTCTGTTTAGTTGATAAACAAATTAAAAGCCAACCATGCCAAAATGATCTTATAATAGTTCAAAAACATTATAACGGTATTCCAAAGAAAAGGGTCCAAAACAGATATCTATTGATCATCATTAAGTGTTTGCAACACTAGAATCTCAATTTGGGTTGATGTACATAATTGTAACTTAAGTCTTTCACGGTGACAACATATATTTTCGTGCATCAAAGAAGAACGGGTAGAAATGGTTTTTTTTAGAAAAAAACAGAGATGTCTGCGTAATTTGAAGGAAGTTTAGGTGTAATCTTTAAACAAATGCAATACCTAATGATAAGAATAAAACTTTGTATGATTAGTGATTATCAAATCAAGGGTGTGGAGACATATTGTTTATATCTATTTAGGAAGGTCATCGTTTATGCATACAATGTATTGGTGTCTCCGAATATACTACCATTATTCGACTTTATTACTCTTGGTCTCGTATTGTATGACTTTAACAATGCAATGCAAAAATGATACTTATATTTGTAGTTGTACCATTAGAAAAATAACTTAATTAAAACCAGAAATATGTTTGTTCATCTGTCTTGTTTTCTAAAAAAATATGTAGAAAGAAAGCCACTTTCCAAAACATTAACTACTTTACATGTGATGCATGTTATGAAAAAACTATCTATGCTAGGCACGCGGAGACGTACATACTTGAGGTAGAGGGTATACATGCGCGCATATATACCTTTTGTGCATCACATATATGTAGTATAAATTGTTCGTTTTTTAAAATAAAATTGAGATTTTAACACGAATTGCATACACTTTGCCAATATTTTGAAAAGGTGCATAGTGCATACCCTTTGACAGATTTTGGATCCGCTACTGCACATGCATGTCTTTAATATTTTTAACTACTAGTATTACAATACTTGTTAACTATGGTTTCCTAATTTAGTTGCCAGGGGTACGAAAGTTTCATCATTTTTCTTGATTTGTGGAACTAGTTTTGTTCCTATCTAAGATAGAAACTGGATTAAGCTTGGATGGTAGATTATAATTTCTTCTTTGCATTAAGAAAATAATTGTAGGTACATTGTCGATATGTTTGTGGAAAGACGTATATAAGCTTCACTCTTCTTTAATAGTTTGACAAGAGAAGTATGTTATTTAAAGCTCTATAGGTGGCAAAACGGGCAGGCCGGGCGGGTTCGTGCCACTGGTCAAACGGGCACGGGTTTAAATAGGAACAAGCTAAACGGACTCATGTTATACTAATCGCTTTAGAAAAAACCTAAAATGACGAAAATAATTCCCCAAACGTAACACCTCATTTATATTTAAATACTTATACATTATATGTAACATCACGCCTACTCAGACCACAATATTGTCCGCTTTGCCTGCAGATTCACGGCTTTGCTTTGTGGCCCTCATATGAAGACTTTCCGGCTAGTCAGCCGTACCAGTACTACTTTCACACGACCACGCTTAACTGCCAGTTCCTAAGAACTTCACCCGCAGTAGACCACAAAACGCGTTTTTTTCATTGTAACGCGTTTTGTGGTCTATTACGGGTGGAGTTCTTAGGAATTGGCAGTTAAGCATACTCATGTGAAAGTAGTACCGGTTTTGGTGACCTGCCTGGAAGTCTTCACATGAGGGTCACAAAAGCAAAGCTGTGAGCCTGCAGGCAAAACAAACAATATTGTGGTCTGATTAGGCGGGATGTTGCATTATATCTATAAGTTTTTCTTTAAAAACAATTGCAATGTTCCCCAACTCAGAGAAAACATGTGTCCGTTAATGTCCATTTACCTTTTAGATGGACTATACATGGATATTTAAAAAAACAATGTGAGCTAAATACGCCTAAATCTTTTACAAATTAACTCATAAAAGCCATTTTTTTTTAATTTGTGCATAAATTATCACCTCTATTCTGGAATTACATGGACATTTTAGTACACACTTCAATCAATGTAAACTGTACATAACTATCAAAGGAAACCTTTGTCAGTGCACAAAAGTTATCAATACAAACGTTAAGATATGAATCTATTTTGTACTCTTCTTTGGAATATACCATTAAGTTTTTATAACAATCTAGAATTATTTCTACACAAAGTTCTCTTTGACGGAAAATCCACCAACGCAAAGTCAAAGCATAAACCAATGAAATTAGACGGTAAAAAACAATGCTATGTCTCTTTATATTGTAATTGCCTTCATACAATAAAAACAAATCAGTATCTTTGATATGATCATCATTTTGTTAATAGGTAGGATTAGCTTTTGGAAGGACTTAAATAAGAACTGCCATATGTAGATCCGCCTGCTATTATGCCTATATATACTCTTTTCCACCCAATATCTTAGTCATTCAAAAGTAGCAAATAACCATTAAAGGAGTGTAAGAAATGGAGTACAATTGTAAGGAGTTTAAGGTAGGCAAATGTGAAGGTGAGAAGTTGGTAGATGGTGAAACTTTGCCGTTGGTGCTCACGCCACCCGAGCCAAGCAAGAATGGGATTGAGTCGTTACTAGAGACTCTAAAGAACAACAAGGAATGGTTTGATGATATGGTGACAAAGAATAGCGCGGTTCTTCTGCGAGGATTTGATGTGAAGAATGCAGTTGAGTTCAATGACATTGTGGAGGCTTTTGACTGGGAAGATATCCGTTACGTGGGGCCTGCCCCACGAACGCATATTCATGGTAGGATTTGGACTGCCAATGAAGGTCCACTTTCCGAATTCATTTACTACCATCATGAAATGGTTTTGGTAAGTCAAGTACATATGCTTATATGATATTATTCATATTGTTGATCTTAAGTCCTTAACATGTAATATTGTTCATAAAGTTATTCATAGAATTATGTAGATCCAATTTACTTTATGATGATGTTGTCGATCATTATTGATTCTATAAACAGATCAAAGAATTTCCAAAGAAGGTGATCCTTTTCTGTGAAATTCCACCACCAGAGGGTGGAGAGACGCCATTTGTGCCAAGCTTCAAGGTCACTGAAAGGATGCTTGAGGAGTTCCCAGAATTTGTTGAGGAAGTTGAGACCAAGGGGCTGAAATACACCTTCACGGCGCTAAGCAATGACAACACCACTTCCATGAGAGGTCGCGGTTGGCAAGATGCTTTTGCAACAAATGACCAACAAGAAGCTGAGAAAAGGTAACAAAGATAATTTAAATCATATATATGTGTATAGTTTCATAATCACTAAATCATTTGTGACAAGAGAATATACATACTACTCATCGCATCCTTTATTAATAATCTAAACATTGCGATGTAATAGGGCAAGGGCACTCGGAATGGATGTTGAATGGCTAGAAAATGGTGGTGTGAAGACCATTTTGGGTCCAAGACCATTGACAAGAGTGTTTGAGGGTAGAAAAGGGAGGAGAATGTGGTTTAACACATTGGTTGGGATGTACGGGAAGGAACTTAGCTCTGCCATGATGGCCGATGGGACTGAGATACCAGCAAACATAGTGAAGCGATGTGAAGAAATAATTGAGGAAGAAAGCATCCAGTTTAAGTGGCAGAAAGGAGATGTGTTGTTCCTTGATAATTACGCTACGCTTCATGGAAGAAGACCATCTTCTGCTCCAAGAAGAGTCTTGGTTGCTACATGCAAATAGTTTTGCGTAGCAAACAAAACGTGAGAATAATGGGGGGAAAAAAAGAAGCATGGTGTATTTCATATCCAATTATTAAGTATGTGTATTATGCACTAAGCTTAACCTACGAATTTATCTTTTAGATAAGCTATAGTACACATCTTATACAGATCTCTGACATATTATGTTGTCATTTGTCAATGTAATAAGGTTTTAAGTTCAAGTATGCAATAACATGGAAAAGTTATACAGGTGTCAATTGGTATCATGGTTTTCATCATTTGTATGGTTGAACGTAATTACGATATATATGGGTAACATGCTGAAATATATTGTACTACCAATATGATCTGTTAATGGACTAAAATGCATTTACATACATTCCCACATTCACACCATTATTTACATATTTTCTCAAACATTGCTTTAATAGATTTGTACATCATGCATTAAAAACTTGTATTTAAGAAAATATGTAAATATTGGTGTGTATGTGGGGATGTATGTAATTCCCCCCTAAAATGACAAGCTAGTTGATGTTTTTGTTTTGATTTTTTATATATTAGATTCTAGATTAAAACTTCATTGTTTTTATTCTTTGATCGATCCTTTGGTTTTTCTGTGACACTAAACATGCTTTTCTTTGTCGTCTCTTTCATCTTGTCAGCCTTTGAATATAGGATACATGATAAGCACATCTAGGAATCAGTTAAGATTCGTTAAAGGATTTCAATAGGCCTGGACAATCACGAGATAAGAAAAGATTAGTCGACAGCTTTATTGATTATCAATGGTGGAATTGTAAATAAATTTTGTTACGAGTTTGTTACGTGAATGATTAGAGAAGAAGAGAGAAATCTCAATAACAAGCTAAAATGGGAAATGAACAAATGAAAGTATTTATAGTCCGATAGCTATTTGGTGTTCGGTTATTGTGTTAGTTACTTGCACGTGTCTTGCATGTGTTAGTTACTTGCACCACTCGTGTCTTGCAAGTGAGCTCCACAAAGTTTACCGTATCAATCCACTCCCCTTACAATGATCTTGTACTCAAGATTAGCAATCAATGAGGAGAATGTTTCAGAATGTTATCCTTTCCTGATCCATTTTCTCAATTAATGATCCTAATGTTAGTTGAAATCTTAAGTCGAACACCCCCTTGTATACTTAAAATCTCAGTCTCAAATGAACAACCTAATCTTAAATTAAACACTCCCTTTTTGTACCTAAATTTTCAGTCTCAAATGAACAAAGCTGATGACATCAACCACTAAGCACATTGTATACACTGGGAATGCAAGATAATGGATCAGATTGTACCGATTTAGGCTTTGAACATTATTCAACAATAAGTTTCCAACATGTCTAGGATCAAGTGAACAAGCTGATGAACATGAACTAAACAACTATCATTCCAACCAACTCTAGTGACTCTTCGCTCCTTTTCTTTCTCCTCTTTCGCCATTTCCAAATGTTAAATTCCCACTTTCCATACTTCAAGTTGCATTTTGTGCCAGCTATTTTCTTCCTCTTAGGCCATTTTCATATATCAAACTTCAAATGACCAAAATTATCTTCACTCGTTGCAGCATCTTTATCACTCATTTTCATTTTAACCTCAATACCATATGTGATAAACTCCACTTTACACATTTCTTTAATACTTTATACTCGTGACCAATATCTAGTTTTACTAGCAAGTACTTACCTTCTCCGAACCTTCTTCCTGCTTATACCACTGATCATCACAAGTGAAAATCTTATCAGAAGACCTATACTAACGAGATGAGACTCATGGAAATTGCAAAATTCAGAAATATCAAGAAGTTATATTTTTCATTCGGTGTTTGGAACCAGACGACAATCACAACTTACAATATCTTTCAGCTGACAAGTCTTCCAAAACTTGAGAAGGTTACATTGGTTTTTCAGGACTTCAAGGTAAGACCAATTTGAGTTTTTATAATTCAAATTACAGAATGTTAAAGTAATCTCTAACACTTATGAAATGTAATCTCTAAAACTTACGAAAAGTAAACTTTTGTAGTTGTTGGTAGAAGCTAATTCCAGAAAGAATGTGCGTATCGCCTTTCTATGCTTCAAGACTCTTAATCTATCCGGAGTGGATTTTGGGAATAATATTTTGGTATTATTCATCATTGAAATGATTTCTCGATCTCCAAATTTGCAAATGCTAGAAACCAGAGTAAATAGAATGCATATGTATCAAATAAATCATCTTAAATTGTCATGGTTGTGCATCTCAATACTATCTCATTTTGCAGACTTCATACAAGCTTAGTGTTCTACCTTTGAAACTTTCTTTATTTGATTTAGACAACAACACAATGGGGCCGCTGCAGCTTAAGAGTGTGGTATTTCAATCTTTTCCTAGATCAAAGAATGCAATATCTATAATAAAGTTTATACTCTCGTATTCCCCCTTGCTGAAGAAAATTTCTATCAGGTTCAACGATTTGAGTGATGATGAGACTAAAAATATCAAAATGAATTGGGAGTTGGCTAGGAAGTTGTTGAAACTCCACCGAGCTTCCCTCACAGCTGAAATAGACTTATTTTAATGTAGTAGTTTATGTATGGGTTGAATACCCTATGACAATTAATCTTATATATGGTGTTTTTCTATTTCTACATATGGTTTCATTAAATTTAGCTTCTGCATATGTTATTGGTTGTGCATATATTGGTGTTGCAAATGCCCCATTTAGCATTTCTACTTTGACTATAAAAAGTCAAACTGCAAATGGCATGAGGCAAATGTCACATTTAGCATTTCCAGTTTGACTATAAAAAGTCAAAATGCAATTGGTAAATGGCATGAGGCAGAACTCCCATTTAGCATTTGCAGTTTGGATCACATGTTGGCTAAAATGTTATACATAAAAATGACACAAACTAGAAAATAATGAGACAATATTTATAAAGGGGTCTTTGGATATGATTTGCAAGTTTGACTTTAGAAATTGTGTATGAAAACGCTATGGTGTATTTTACGCATTAACTAAATAGAAAAGATAAAGTTTTCCTTTCAAGTTCAGGGACTAAATTTGAAAACAAATTCATTACTAGCCCCCTTGATCGTCTCTTCCCTGACACGCTATTTATTTTTGTGCGTGAACCAATAAGCCCATCCATAACCATTTCCTCACATATTTTCCAATGAAATATTTTCCTATATTGAATAAACTAATGCATGTCGTTGGTTCATCGCGCTAACATGACCGTATGGTCTTGTGGTTTGGGCAAGAAGCTGCAGAGGAAGGATGTTTTGCAAAGCTAATTTGTGTCTGCATTGATCATCTAAATAGGATGATCATCAAGCGTAGGGATTTGATTGTGGAGAACGAAGCTTTGGGACCGCGTGGTGTGGCGCTTAACACTTTGGATGCATAGAGAGAAACTCAGGCCAAGCACACCGAGCTACTTGCTCGTTTGATAGAGATTTTTGGTGAAACTGATGCTGGTATTCGTAAGCAGGAAGGTTATGTTGCAAAAATGGCTAAAAATAATTAGTGACTTTTGGGTATTGGATGGGAGTAGGCAAATAGGGTCTTTTGGTTGCTTGTTTTGGATTATTACGTTGTTAACAGGGGTATGTAAATGAATCTTTTGTTTGTTTGTTGATGATGGTTTGATCTAGTTCTTGTTGTTCTTGTAATATACTATAATTATGATCAAATATAAATCTAAGTTTTAGCATTTAATCTTCTTGTATTGTGCTATCGGGTATACTGTTTCTATCAGCAAAAACAAACACTCTTTTCTATCAGCAAAACTAAACATAGTGGTTATAATGTTATATGTGTTCAAAATGCAAATGCTTTAGCATTTAATCTTATTGTATTGACAATGGTATATTGTTTATCAAAAAATAGTATGGTGTTAGTGTTGACAGTGTGACTGAACAACCCAATAGCACAAATTGTAACTTCTTGATTTTTGACTTCCCTAAGTCAAACCTATTTAACAAATGCCACAAATTGTAACTTATTGATTTTTGACTTACCTAAGTCAAACCTATTTAGCAATGCACAACCAAACACTATCAGTTAATAACAACCCAATTTTATATTCAGAGTATGCCATTATTAAAAAGCAACAACTTTTATTGATTGATTTCAGTTAAAATATGTTTGACTTCTCTAAGTCAAATACTATGACTTAAAATATGTTTGACTTACCTAAGTCAAACATATTTACCAACGCACAACCAAATACTATCAGTTAAAAAAACAACCCAAATTTTTATTGCTCGACTTCATGTTGACAACCATTACAAACTTTCCTATCATCTAAACATACAATTAGTTAGACCCACAACTTTCCCTCTCATCCCTTTCCTTTCTTTCCTTCATTTCCTTTAGATATTTAAACACGGCTTCAAGATTTTTAATCCTTGTTTCCAAATCATTAACCTTTGATAACCCGATGTCGGCATCCTCTTGCTTGTCCTTCTTAACACCCAAATGCTCATCATTGGAGCAATATTGTTTCCTCAAACAACTGTACAAAGCCTTCCCCTTATCGTTTTGTACCGTTGTTAGTGATTTGGGTTGAATGTGTGTTGCGGGTAATTAGGGTTGAATGTGTGTTGCTGGTAATTAGTTGAATGTGTCTCGCTGGTAATAATAGGATACAAAGTTGGGTTAGATTTAACTAAGGTATAGTGAAAATGTGAGTTGCCTATTATGCTCTTGAAAATATTAGGCAAAACGGACGTTGACCGAGAGAAAATGGGTCAAGGGACCTCAACACCAAAACCATGAGGTTTGGACTCCCAGCGACGAAAATCCCAAGTCTTGTCCCCCATGATGTTTTTTGGCAAGTTTAGGGACCAACAGTGTATTTTAATCTTAATTAAACTTATAAATTAGCATAATAAAATCTGGTTTTTAATTAATTAAACTCAGACTATCCTTTTATATTTACGTTAATGTCATGTGGGCACCTGTTAGACAAACCCTTTATTTATTTATGTTTGTTATGTGGTGTGAAAGAACAACCACAACACGAAAAAGATCTATTGCAAACAAAAACAAAATAAACACATACAATAAATAAGATTGGTGAAGAAATAAAATATAGAAAAGAATGATATATGGAACTTAACTCTTTTGGTTTGGGTTGACACCTAGCAATTGAAGAGTGGAAAAGAAAGAAAATGGTGGTGATTAGGGTTTGGGAACAAACGGAAGAAACAAGTAAAAAGATAGAGATTAGAGAAGGTTTGACGGGGATGGCTAGAGACGGCAACACACAATGGCTGACTAGGTTCGAGGATCAAACTCACTCTCATACCATGTTAAATAATGAAAACCCCATAGATCATACGTTTTACTGATACGATATTTACAGAGTACATAGCATAACAAAACCCTAATGGATGCAAAACCAAAGTCGATGCAATATGAAATCAGAGTCATATCTGAAACAGACGGACCAAAATGGATGAAAAACCAAAACCAAACGCAAAATCATAACAGAGCAACATAATTACAGAATGGATGAGAGTAGAATAGACAGATTCAGACACAGAGCAGACTCAGTCATATACAGAAAGGTGCAAATAGGGGGAAAGAGTAGAACATGCAAACATGTGTATAGCACATTCCGACAAATGCATAAGGAATCAGACAGCAACATAGCAGTATCAGACAACGGCATAGCGAAATCAGGTAGCGGCAAACAGATGTAGAGCAAAGTCAGACGAAACCAGACAAATGCAAAACCAGGCAGTATCGGATGTACAAAAAAATTGAACCAGGTGAAATTAGAAATATGCAGATACGCAACCAGAAAAAGTTATTGATATCGAGATGCAACAGATAACTACTCAAGACTTAATCGGCTCAGTTAAGACTATCACATCACCATCACCAATCCAAAACAATATTAGTAGACAATAATCCATAACAACCCAATACAAGTACCAATATGAATGTAAATTCTAATATGATAACATCAAATAGTCCTGAATATTAAGTGTCAATTTTCCCCGATAATGCTTGTAATTTATATCATTTATATGAATTTACGCATGTTTTCCATTGTTTTCCACTTTCAGGTAAATTACGAGCATTGGAGCTAAAGAGACGCGTAACTGGAGAAATATCAAAATGATAAGATCGTTTATAAGCTCAGCTAGGGATAATAATAACAATGATTATAATGCACAGCGGAATAAGAAAACATCGTTTGTTATTATTAGCAAAGTTCTTCGTCATCATCTTTAAACTACTAATCCACTAACTAATACCCTAGGCATTCTCCCCTAACGCCTAGGCTAAACACACACACCTTTGGTGTTTACATCTTGACACACAATAAATCTAATTCCCTGCCTCTCTTTATATACTAGAGAGTCTAGGGTTACAATTGACTACTAGGGACTAAATAATAAAGTCTTCTTTAACAAGTAAGTCCCTTGTCTTTCTTTGTCTTCATAAGTTCTTCATCTTTCATATTTTGTCATAATCAACTCAAATATAATTCCCAACACAAAAGATTTATCATAGTATGCTGACTTTGAAGAAGTTACGGCGTAACTCATATCTCACATTACGCCGTAACTAAAGCGTGACTCAGAAAACCAACTCATCAGAAGGTTACAGCGTAACTCTCCCCAAAGGCTACGACGTAACTATATTAGGTCAAATGAGGTTCCACGCCGCTGATAACTAGGCCGTAATTATTTCATCAACTACGGCGTAACCAAGTTATATTGAAAACTACGGTGTAACCACTAATAAGGTTACGCCGTAACCAGCAGATCTAGTGCAAAATACGAAGGAATTGATGGTTACGGCGTAACTCTTATATTAGTTATGCCGTAACCCAGATCTGGCCTATAAATACCCCACGAATTCCAGCATTTCTAATCATCCCATTCCACACACAACAACCAGAGAACGTGGGAAAAAGCTAAAGGCAGGTCTAGAGGAGCATACGAAGCTGTCTCCAAGGGAGAAATCACTCCCCTACGATAAGCATTAGCATTTTATCTTTTCTTTACTTTCGATTCATGTATTTCATAACTTTGAATATTGAATTGATTTGTGTGGTTAATATGAGCGGCTAAGCACCTCTTGGTGCTGGCCTAGTTATGATTCCTTAATTGTTTTGTTTGCGTATACATTACTTCTGCATAATTATTTCTAAGTGTATGCATGCATAGTTTATTGGTAGCTACTCTTGTTTCGGTAGTTTTGAATGGCGGTAGAGGCCAATTGCCTAGGAGATATGACCAACTGACCCTAGGTGAGCGAACTGAGACGGGAAGGGTAAGATATGACCAACTGATGACCTTTCTACTTGTGCGATTTGACCAACTGATCACATACCGTTTGGATGAACTTAAGAATTAGGGGGTGAGTGTTTAAGTTGCTAACGCCCGGGCACTCACTATTATAAATCTAGCATGTAGCTGTACTTAATGACTTGGCTTAGGGGACCAGGAACAACAGGACTTATGAGGGGACACCTGACTTCTCCTGTGGTGGCATCTTTGCTAATAGGTTAGGGCGAATTGACCAAATGTTGTCCTCTCGACTTTGACCCCACCTGAAGTAATTGGAAGTAAGTAGACGTAGACATTACTAGCTAGGAGGAATAACTAGGTTAGCACCACTCTCCTCTATTAATTTTTCCTTTGCCTTTATTTGCTTTTATCTGCTTTAGTAGTTAATTAATTAATTCCTTATTGAAACCATTATTAATCTGTGACACCTAGACTTAGTAATAATCCAACACACATAGCTCTTGGGACGACCTCGGCTTTACCGAATACTACACTACACGCGACCGGGTACACTGCCTGTTAGTGCATTGGGGTAGACCATAGGTATAACGAGACTTTATAAATATTAAAACCTGGCCAGTAAAACCTGCATCATAATACCACAACGAATCAAACTAATAATATTCATAAACATGCTCCAAACCAATATTAAATATAAGAGTTAACTACATTTTTGTCCTTGTGATTTGTCGGGTATTTCATTATCAGTCCAATTTTCAAAAATGTTTCGGTTTTGGTCCAAAATGAAGCACCGTTACGAGTTTAGTCCATTTTTTCATTGACCTTTAAGTTGATTAGTTAAATGATGTAAACTGACTAAATTGCCCTCACTTTTATATTATGAAATAGCCAAAACACCCTCCTTTATTCAAACATCATCATGCAATAGCCAACTAATCATTCTATAATTATTTACCTAAAATTTTCTTTATAAACCATACAATGAAAACAACCAATGTTAAAAACTATATTATATACCAAATAATAAAAGGTCATAATCACATCTCAACATTAATTTTTTTTACGAATATACAAAAGCATCATTACAAAATATGATCTTCTTCACAAACTTTCACCTTCATCGACTTAATTATCCACAAATCAAAACCATCATAAAACCACACAAACATCAACTTCATTTTTCCAGATTATAGCAAAAATCAAAATAAAACACATACAAAAAATCCAAATTGTAACACCTTGATTTTATGGTAATAATTCCGAATGTATTTGTAATTTAAAAGTTTATTTCTGATATCTTCTTCACAAACTTTCACCTTCATCGACTTAATTATCCACAAATCAAAACCATCATAAAACCACACAAACATCAACTTCATTTTTCCAGATTATAGCAAAAATCAAAATAAAACACATAAAAAAAATCCAAATTGTAACACCTTGATTTTATGGTAATAATTCCGAATGTATTTGTAATTTAAAAGTTTATTTCTGATATCTTCTTCACAAACTTTCACCTTCATCGACTTAATTATCCACAAATCAAAACCATCATAAAACCACACAAACATCAACTTCATTTTTCCAGATTATAGCAAAAATCAAAATAAAACACATACAAAAAATCCAAATTGTAACACCTTGATTTTTATGGTAATAATTCCGAATGTATTTGTAATTTAAAAGTTTATTTATGATATAGTTTTTGAGTTACCTTTAACTAGGATGACCATTAGTGAAAACGACTTAATGGAATAAGGACCTTGCACGTAATAGAATGACTAACGAGGACTAACTATGCCAAGTGATGAAAGTGGTTTGAAATGACATGCATACCCTTTTGTATGAGCTAGTTAATCAATCGAACCTCATTTTCCCTCTATAGTAACACGTGTTATAGTGTGTATGTGTGTGTGTGTGTGTGAGAGAGAGAGAGAGAGAGAGAGAGAGAGATAGAGAGAGAGAGAGACGTTTCTTCATTGGAGAGAAAGATCGTATATTTGTAATTGAAAGGTTGAGGTAATTTGGAGGTGATTTAGAGTTCTACCTAAGTTGTTATCAAGCCATTTGAATGGTAAAATTTCATGAAAATCCTTAGTTTATGTTTTGGCTTGAATTTATAGTGGGGGCTTTGATTAATACTCATTTAAAGAGGTTGTAGAATTTACTCATGTGGTTCCCTTTATGATACTTTATGATATTATAAGTTTTTAAAATAATCATGGAATCAAATAAAGTAAGAATTTATGTTATCAGAATCATGGTTAAGCAAATATTGTTGTTTTACAACAAAAAAAGATTTTAGTTTCATAAAAGAACGATTTTTTTTTTCTTGAGCAACTAGCCAAACACCCTTTTTTTGATAGCTATCCCAAACAATTGTTTCAAAGTATTGAATTACTGTAGTGAGTGATCATACATGTACGTGTTATAATTATAGGTTCAAAAAGTTAGTCAAAGGCTTTCGGGAATCTTCCTAGTGTGATAAGGTGAGTATCAAAATATAAGTGAACCGTAAGTATCAAGTGTTAAACATATGTGTCTGTCATTCATGATACTTATGTTATGTTATTTCAAAGTTCATGTTTATTGCTCATATTGACCCATGGGGTCTCATGATTTTATAGTTCATAGTTGATGTGCTCGTGATAGCAACCATAGTTGACGTGCTCGTGATAGCAACCATGGTTATTGTGATCGTGAAAGCAACCCATAGTTGAAATTTGCTTGAATATCACCTACAGATAATATGTGCTTGTAAAGCACCCATAGCTCAAAGAAACTTCATAGTCATGATTTGTGCTTGTATGCACCTGTTAGTGCATGTTATATAAGCATTATGACATGTTTTATAGGTGATTCAAGCGAAATGGGTTAGCTAACGAGTGATGCTCGAGTGGTAACGAGCACTCTTTACCCTCCTCTTGAAACAACTAGTTATGCCCAAAGTGTCTTTTGAAGTCGTGTAAAGGATTTATGGAAATGTTTAATGTTAAATTTCAAACAAGTGTAACTAATGCATAAAAAGGAATGTTTGGAACAAGCCTAAAATACTTACTTTGGTTATAATGGGTTAAACGAGTTTATGGTATATGAAACTATAAAGTGGCACTTTTTTATGTTTAATATGATGTATGTTATGTTATGCTTAGTTTCATGTATTGTTAAGAGGTCAAAATATTGGTTTGGGTTTGGGTTGGTGGGCTATAATAGTTGTATAGGACTTTTCTTATGTTTTGGAAAATATTGGTTTGGGTTACAATAGCTGTACAGGACTTCTGTTGTTAAAAATATTTTTGGCCGTTTCATAAACCCACACAAACATGAACTCTTCCTCCTCATCTTCATCTCCGTCTTCACAAAAACTATCACTTCCACACAAACATGAACTCTTCCTCCTCATCTTCATCTCCACCACCACCACGAAATGACAAGCTCCATTAAATCCGACCAAGCTGGTTACAATATGGCAATATCCGTGGTGTGGTGGTTGGTTGTTGACATGGTTGTGGTTTGTGGGTTATAACATATGTGATATGGTGGTGTGTTCATTGGTGTGGTTGTGGTCAGAGGTGTCCGGCAGCAGAGTGCCGGCGGTAGTGGCCGAATATTTTAGAGAGGGTGTTTTATTATAGAGGGGGTCATTTTAGAAAAAGTTTAATTTTTAGAGTAAATAAAAACGAGATTGAGGAAATAGTGACGATGAGGATTAGCTGGGTTGTGGGAGCCACTGTCTTTTTTTTTATTTTCTTTTTTTGGAAATGCTAGCAACAACCCTTAGGTTTGTTGTTAACAATAATATCTCCACAAAATATGTTGATATCAAACGTAATCAAAGAAAAACTTTGCATTTACTAACACAACCAATAGAAGGAGTGTATTATATTTGTTATTGAAATATTCTAGCAAAATGTTAGTGATTTTGTTTGAACAGTGTAATGTCAAAACAAAAATAAGGGTAATTAGTTGTTAACAACTCTAAATGCTGTTGTTAGTAAAACTTTTTTTCTAATACAATAGATGAAAAGATCAAAATCCCCTCTTAATTATAAGGTCAATATAGTCAAACTAACGGTATTGGTAAATTTAGACCAAACCCTAAATGGGTGTTTCATTCCGAGCCCTTATAAAAATTAGTCCAAAAATGAAATACCCTACAAACAACAAGAACAAAAAATATGGTTAACTCTACATACACTACAACAAAATAGCTAACTTTTCACACTTATTAAAGCACATTTTCACACTATAAAGTGTGTGGAATTGAAAAGTTCACACTTAGCTTGTGTGTGAACAATGTTGGTGTAGCAAATAATTTCACATTTCTAAATGTGAAGATTAATAAAAACTTCACACTTTAAAGTGTGATGATTTTGAAACAATTCTTCACACTTTCAAGTGTGATAACTTTAAAACAATTCATCACACTTTTAAATGTGAGCTTTTAACTCTTCACACTTTTAAGTGTGAGGATTTGAAACAATTCTTCACACTTTTGTGTGTGATATATTAATTCTTCACACTTTCAATTGTGAGGATTTAAATAAAAAATCTTCAAACCTTTAAAAGTGAAGAACTCTAAATGTCTATTTAATGAATAAATAAATAAATACATTTTTATATATTAAGTTTTAACAATTTCTGGAATTAAAAAATCAAATATTACATAAAAGTGTTGTATAATTTCAAACACAAATAACCCAAATTTATATTCACCATGATCTGGTACATCAAGTAAGTTGCAATTTCAAACATAAAAGTTTTAACAATTTCTGGAAGAAGTTACAAATTCAAAAACAAGTTGCAAATTCTGGAACAACAAAACAATATTCCTGAAGGATTTCTCTTAAATCCTGCCCCAAGAAACATTTCCACCATTCTTCGCCAAGTACAAGACCCGTGGCTCAAGTTTTGAATCTGCATGAAGATAAAACAGTCACTATATAGGTTCATTTAATGTTCTACATGTTTATTTTAGCTTGTTATTACTATATGAGCTTATCTGTTTATTGAAATACGAAAAAGCCAATAAAGCTCCCTTTTTTCAGCTTATCAAGTTTAGCTTTTGGCCTTGCCATAAGCAAAAGCCATAAGGTCATAAGCAGGAAAGTTTGATCTTTATTGGCTTAAATAAATGGAGCAGGATCCTTGTAAACACTATTTATACCTTTTCTTTATCTGCTTATTGCGTAATTTATATCTTTTTAAAGTATAATCAAATCAAAACACTATTCCCTGACGTGGTTATTTGCTTCTACTTACAAACACAGGGGAAAGCAGTCATCTAATACACCCTCACAATCAGATTCCACCAAACACACTCATTTCATTAAACCTACTAAACCATTTTCATATGCCTGCAAGTCAAATCCTTAATCAATTAGAATTTTGTGAACGCTACTAAACCATTACAACATCATAACGCATACTAAAATGTCTTATTATACCCTTATCATGGATGCATTAAAAATTCAATTTGACATTCCTCTAAAAGTCGTCGACCTTTCTAAAGATACCCAAAACTGACTAAACTCTCTCATTTTACGCTCAATTCCTCAAAAAGTTTAAATTGCAAGAAAACTATATACTAACATTGCAAGAAAATTAAGGACGCATTTACGAAAATACTTACGATTAATTCTTCCATGAGCTCTGCATGTTCTTCTTGCCATAACCTGTGAAATACGTAGAAATAACATATCATTAAAAATGAGACTAATCTTTAAAAAATTACAAAATAATAGGATTAGACCTGCTGTGACAGCTGCTATAGCATTACTATCAATACAAAAAATGAAACAAGAAATGCGTTTGCGGGTCAACTCAACCCAAGCCAACCCAATCCAACTCACTTTGACCCGTTACCCAACCCACCCATCTTGCCACTTATTATTTGCAACCTGTGAGGTAAGTGTAGATCATTTTGGAATATCTAGTCTTTTATCACAGTTTATTGCTTTTCTATGAGGAAAGGTCTTATTTGATCTGCGGGGGGGGGGGGGGGGGTACAATAGGTGATGGGAGAGATGCGACGTTCCGAATTTCTGTTGTATCCTATTGTATACATGTACTCTCAGCTAGGCACACGATGATAAAAGAGTGATGTGATGAAACTGATTGCAGCATGAACTCAGTTTCATTACCAAAAAAACACTGTAACAAAGCTATATTTATGCAGAAAGACATCATATAAGTCCACCTAAGCATATCGTCCAGAAGTAAAGTAATATGCAAAGAACAAGAAGGAAATCCGAACTGGAAACTAACTAATAATTTTCATAACCACAAGGTCCACAGTAGCTACTTTTTGTAGATATACTCAATTTTCTCTTAATACAATATATATGCATGAGTATATATATCTCAAGGGATATACAAATTATTACAGAACTACTAACCTGTGTGATCTTCATGAGAACCAGTCTGGGTAGAGAAAAACACGTCGGATGAACCATATGCGCGTTGGAACATAGTCTGAAAAATTTTAAGCTCTTCTCTAAATCCTCCAACCGTGTTTTGTAGGTCCTCAACTTTCTGATTTTGAAGAGCCATTTTTTCATTCTGAGATTCTACTGTTTTATTCAAACTTTCGACCGTCTTATTCAAAGACTCTATTGTTCTATTTTGAGATTCTATTATCGAGTTTTGTGATTTAGTTTGAACTAAAAGCTTGTGCACATAGTTTGAATTCATAAAATCTTCCCCCCTCATTTTCCTTAATTCATTACTAAAACATGTAACTTGGGATTTTGTTACCCTTGCCCCATAGCCAAGACCCTCCCCTTCCGGACCCTTGAGATCTATCCATACTTCTCTATCAATGGCAGCTCGCTTTTCATTATCAATCTCTTCTTCTGGGCAACCTAAGTCCGAGATCTTTCTTGAGATCTCTTTCTTTGCTTCAACCTGAAAGATTATGTAAAGATAAAGAAAGAGTTTTGATACATGTACTTTTAGTAAGAATTAAAATTCAATCAGCGAAATAAATATATACCACGAGATCTCTTGATGCATCTTCAACATAAGATTCGTCTGTTGCTTGATGTACAATCTCAAAGATCTCGACATAACCTGGTGATCTTTTGTTCTTCGATTTCTGTAGAATATTAAGTACACGTCATTATATTTCTTTTAGTTTTGTCTTTTGGGTCAGAAAAAAGTACTGGTAACTCGTGTCAATATAAGTAGAAGTATCTGCACAGCGTATGCGATATTGTGTTTGTTTAAGCTTATAAAGAACAGGACATTCAATAACGCATAGAATTTAAAGTACCAAATACATTCTCATCTTTTATCTCAAGTTCAGCAACTTTAATATTTTCCTTTACGCGTCTAAACTAAACTAAAAGCACACAGAGCATAGCTCAAGCAGGGATTGAACAGGGATTGAATAGTGAAGTTGACTACTCAAGCATAATTCCAAACTTCACACAAAACACGCGAGCCATTTCAGATGCCCCTGACCTTTAATTGGATATAGTACCATGTGCCTTGAAAGGCCATTATATAGTAACACACACCTCATAGAGGAAATGGAATGTGAGATTGTCAAGTTGGAGGCCATGTGTATGTGTATGGTCAGACCTAAAGAAACATAGTAAGCATAGATAAATCTGTCACCATGTTCAACAACGTTTAATGTATAGCAGGATACAAGTTTACAAGGTATTGTTGCTTGGTATGCTGCAATACTAATTCATGTAAACACCAGTGAGAACAATGACTCGCTGACTCCCTATACACGGTTTCAGGTATATATCAAGGAAAAAGCTGCACATTAAATGCCAAGCAAACCCTATAATGGTATGTCAAAAGTTTTACAAAGGTAAGGTATATCAGTACTGAGTAGCTACACTCAATGCTGGTAAAGTTTTACTTATGTCATACTACTGATCCATATCAGTCAGAGGGCAACAGGTTGTGCAATATTTCAGTATAATGGATTAAACATGTATATTGTCTACGAGCTTTGCAATAATAATCTAACAGAGCATAAAGTTAAAGTATGGATACCGTCCAAAATAGAACTTACAAATTCATGTCTTTTTCGCGCAAAGCTAACGGCACCAGTTCTATGAGTATGGAGTTTTTCACCTCTTGCCTTTTTGCCTATTTCTGATAATTTCTACATTAGCAATTGAATGTACTAGGTTAACATCATCAGGAATTTGAAGATTATAAGGTATGCAGTCAGTATGTAACTCTTCATAATCATCGTCCTCATCCATGTTCACATTTCTCCCCATATCATATGTATCTCTTGGCTTTGTCATCATTATATGCCACCATCCAACATCTTTTGGATCCTCTATGTAGAACACTTGTCGAGCTTGAGAGGCAATTATAAAAGGATCATCTTTTAAAGATTCACCCGTGTGTACAAACGGTCTCGAAAAATTTACAAGTGGAAAACCATACTTATCTTTCTTTATCCCTCTCGAAGGTCGCATATCAACCCAGTCACAACGGAAAAGCACAACTTTGTGTTCAAGATAATACTCTAGCTCGATAATATCAGTAAGTTGGCCATAATAGTTTCGATCTTCACCTTCCACCATAATTCCTGAGTTTTGGGTTTTTCTTAACTCTTCACGTCTCTTTGTAAGGAATCTAAAACCATTTGTGATGAACCCTTTATATTGTTTAGCGTAAGTGTTCGGGCCCATAGCTAGGGATAACACTTCTATATCGAACTTTTGTGTCTCTAACATAGGAACCTACCATTAAATATATTATATACAAATGTCAGTTTATGTACTTAGAAGCTTAATTATTTGTATTACTACAAGTTCTCTAACCTGTTGTTTAAGCCACCATGAAAATTTCTCAACAAACAACTTCTACATTGTCTTCAAGTTGAGTTGTTCATTCCTTAGGGCTTGTTGTTCATTGTAAAAGCGACTACAAAAATAAATAGATTCTTATATTCTGTAATCTATTATCTATGCCAAATATAATAATAGATACTTACACACGCAAAGGTTGAATCTTAGGATGGTTAAGTAACACATAACGATGTGCTTGGGCATACAAAGTTCCATCTAGCTCAACAATCTCAACTTTTCCTAATTTGCGACCACTCGAGTTAAGCATGTACATCTCTTTTGTAGGGATAATCTCATCATTCCTACGAGGACGAGTCATGAAAGTCTCTGCACCTTCAAAATATCTTGAACAAAAAGTAAGACACTCCTCTTTAATATACCCTTCTGCAATTGAACCCTCGGGTTGAGCTTTATTACGAACATATGACTTCAATCGCATCAAGTACCTTTCAAATATAATGAATGGTAAATAAAGATATGACGGTAAAATAATAATTGTATATACGCTAACTAAAAGGAAAATATGGAGACCTTACCGTTCGATTGGATACATCCATCTATATTGAACGGGTCCACCAAGTTTCGCCTCCGATATTAAATGGACACTTAAATGAACCATGATCGTGAAAAAGCTAGGAGGAAATAGTTGTTCCAATTCACATAACGTTTGCACAACTTGATGCTCCAGTTTTTCTAATTCACTAAGATCGAGAACTTTGGCACACAAACCTTTAAAAAAGGAGCAAAAATCAGACACCGCTTTAACTACTCGAGATTGTGATCTTGAAATCATTGAAGCTCTCAAAGCAATCGGCAAAATATCTTGCATTAAAATGTGGCCATCGTGACTCTTAAGGTTGAAAATCTTACGCTTTTTCAAGCTTACACCCCTTGAAATATTTGATGCATACCCATCAGGAACTTTAAGATTTTTTAAGACTTGTAGAAAGCTAGTCTTTTCTACATTGGACATAGAGTAACATGCCGGGGGTAAGGAAGGCTTTTTGTTAGGCAAACTTATAACATGAAGTTCATGCCTTATTCCCATTTCCTTGAGATCCTTGCGACTATTTTCATTGTCTTTACTTTTTCCATCCCAATTCAGTAAAGTCCCAAGTAGATTATCGCATATATTTTTCTCGATGTGCGTCACATCTAAGTTATGCCTTAGTAAATTGTATTCCCAATATGGCAAATTAAAAAATATGCTCTTTTTTTTTCCATAAGTGTTGTTCACCATCAACATTTTCTTCTATAAAATCATTTTCATCTCCAAATGCACTAGACTTGTCATTTGAACACTCGATATCATCTCTTGTCCTTTTCTTAGAAGATTTATCATACTTGCCATATTTGAATTTTGTACCTCTTAACTGCTTGAGAATATCAGATCCTGTTAATACACTTGGGGGACCCTCGGTCTCGATTGTACCATCAAAACGGTCCATTTGAAATCGATAATTGTGATTTGGCTCGAACCATCTACGATGTCCCATATAACAAAACTTTCTCCCGTTCTTTAACCAAGTTGAACGAGTAGAACTTGTGCAAACCGGACATGCCACGCGACTTTTTGTGCTCCATCCGGATAAGTTGGCGTAAGCGGGAAAATCATTCACAGTCCACAAAAGAGTAGCTCGTAACTTGAATTGTTGTTTTGAGAAAGAATCGTAAGCATCTACACCTTTCCATAACAATTTCAATTCTTTAATTAGAGGTTCCAAATAGACATCTATATCGTTTCCGGGACCTTTACCTCCCGGAATAATCGATGAAAGAATCAAAGATTGTTGTTTCATGCATATCCAAGGAGGTAAATTATAAGGAATTAACACCACTGGCCACGTGCTATACCTTGTACTCATCGTACGAAATGGATTAAATCCATCACTAGCAAGGCCAAGCCTTACACTACGAGGGTCGGAGGCAAACTTTTGATACCGAGCATCAAATTCCTTCCAAGCAAGACCATCTGCCGGGTGCCTTAACTTTCCATCTTTTGTTAATCCTACATCATGCCACCTCATATCCTTTGCTGTTTTCTCGGACATGTATAACCTTTTCAATCTTGGAATTAAGGGAAAGTAGCGAAAAACTTTTGCAGGCTTATTTGACTTATGTGATTTCGAACTCTCACCATTTTCATCACGCGCATCACTTTTATAGCGAGAAGTATTGCAAATATGACATGATTGTTGAGATTTCCGCACACCCGAGTAAAGCATGCAATCGTTAGGACACACATGGATTTTTTTATAACCAAGCCCTAAATCATGAGTCAACTTTTTTGCTTCATTATTAGATGAAGGTAATGATGATAAATGAGGAAATGCATCTTTTATAAGCTCCAAAATCATGCTAAAAGACTTGTTAGATATTCCGCCCATACATTTGATGTGGTATAACCGCAATGTGAATGACAAGTTAGAATACTTGCACCCCGGATAAAGTTCTTTCTCACATTCTTCTATCAACTTTTTATATCGAATGTCCTCATCACTGGGTTTTCTTTCACCAATATCTTCATCATTATCTTCTTCACTATCTCCTTCACTATCTCCATCATTGTCTTCTTCAATATCTTCTTCAATATCTCCTTCATCATCTCCTTCAATATCTCCTTCGAGCCTTGATTCACTAGATTCTTCACTATTTGAATCTAAAGAGTTTACACCCACGGCATCCCGAACTAAGCCTCTAATGTCATCTATAACCCGAGAAGTTTCCAAAACACTAGTAGGTTGAGATATTGGTGGTGTTGTATCAAGCTCCCCATGAAGTGTCCAAAGTGTGTAACCCGAACAAAAACCATGTCGCAATATATGGTGATGAACAACATCGACAGGAAACCACCCATCGTTACCACATTTATTACAAGGACATGAAATTTCCCCTTTAATAGCTCCAAGACGAGCAAAATCTATAAAAGACTTGACTCCATCTTTAAAAGTTTTAGTTGTTATATGAGTTTTCATCCAACTTTTGTCCATTATTTTATATTATACCTACACATAGATTATTCATAGATGATATAAAAAGCTATAAAAACAATGAAAACAAAGAACAATCTACTTCCAATAAGTTCATTTCACATAACCACTTACAAACCTACTGCCAAACACCCCTAATTATATCCATCAACCATTACATTTCATCTCTAACAACACCATCAGATAGTAACTCGTAATTTTCATTTAACTAACACCATAAGTTCAACTCTAATTGACATATGCTAGCATTCTGAAGCGCAAAAGTTAATACATATAACCACGAACTATGTGTAACCTAGTCGAATATATTGAATTTGCTAATTTAACCAACCTGCCAAAACCTCACTATGTAATATTCCAAACCAAAATAAGCTATTTAAACTTGCATAAGAAGCTAATCAGATTATTATACTCCAACTCATTAAGTCTATAAACTTGTTTAAACTATTTAATCAAAACTATTTATTAAAATAAGCTATTTAAACTACAATAAGCATGAATTCAATCAAAACTATTTATTAAAATAAAAACAACTTATTAAACTACCATAAGCATGAATTCAATCAAAACAGCTTATATAAACAGCTTATTAAAATAAGCTAGCGGTGAATTATCTAACCTTTAAGCGAGCTTCAAACGAGCTTCAAATCACCTAACCGTCAAATCGCCTAACCGTCAAATCACCTAACGAGCTTCAAATCACCTAAATGTCAAATCAATCAAACGAGCTTCAAATCGCCTGGTTACTGATGTGGATCCGCCATGGTTACTGATGGAATTGATATGGAGCTCAAAGATGATGAATGAATTTTTGATGATGAACGAATATTAAGGAGTAGATATTTCAGAAAGGGGTTTTTTTATGATGATAGAACTTTAGGTTAATGCCAAATATTTCAGAAAGGGGTTTTTTTTATCCGCGCCTCTTAAGGAGTAGATATAAACAATCATCACACTTTGTGTAAGTGTGAGGTTTTTTTTAAGAATTAGTAGTTTTACATCTTTTCACATTTTTAAGTGTGACAAAAAATATTTAGTTACTTCACACTTAAAAGTGTGAGGTTTTTTATAATTCTTCACATTAAAAAGTGTCAAAAAGATATAGTTATATTAGTTCACATTTATAAGCGTGAGCTTTTGTTTTCACAATTAAATGTGTGAAGTTTTTTTGGACGCTTCATATTTATCACACTTATTAGTGAAAATAATTTTTACACACTCATAAGTGTGAATATCCTAAAAATAAAGTTCACGGTTGATTAAGTGTGAAGAAAAAAGTGTGTACAAATGACCAATTTGTTGTAGTGATATAACTTATCAGTCCATTACTCCGTATCTTTACCTTTACTTTCGAGCAATTAAACCGAAACTGCGACTTTCCAACTAAGCTGAGATTGTTACGAACTAAACGTCTAAACGGAAAATAACAAAATCGATCTAATACTTTAAAATAATCAGACCTATACTAGAACTTAGTGGACGAATTAAGGCAGAATAGTAGGCATCATCATGCTAGCAATCCAAATGTTGAAAACGTATTCAACCGACCCATTATTATTCCTCATGCTTATCAACCAATCAAAATTCCCTTGGAGATTCGTACAAACTGACGGCAACGACTTAGCGAAAGAATTAATTCAAAGTCGAAACAAATACAAACACTTATGGCAAACAATCGTGTATAGAGATTTCAGAACAAACGATTTAATTTCTTCTTTTCCTGGCTCTAATGCCAGCGTAAGATAGTTTAACTTTATCAATAACCAATATTCATAGATTATAATGTAGCATAAATTAACCCTAAACTCATAAACCGGGCTTGAGCCGACTATACTATAATCTAATAATAAGATGGCCGGTTGCAAACAATATTAATGTTCTCTCTTGATATTATAATTGTCTTCATACATTAAAAACAAATCAGTATCTTTGATATAATCATCATTTTTTAATAGGTGGGATTAATTTGTAACGAAGTAATATAATCAGGAATATATCATGCATGGATTTAGCTTTTGGAAGAACTTAAATAAGAACTGACATAAGTAGATCCGCCTGCTGTTATGGCTATATATACTCTTTTCTACCCAATCTCTTAGTCATTCAAACGTAGCACATAACAATTAACGGAGTGTAAGAAATGGAGTACAATTGTAAGGAGTTTAAGGTAGGCAAATGTGAAGGTGAGAAGTTGGTAGATGGTGAAACTTTGCCGTTGGTGCTCACGCCACCCGAGCCAAGCAAGAATGGGATTGAGTCGTTACTAGAGACTCTAAAGAACAACAAGGAATGGTTTGATGATATGGTGACAAAGAACAGCGCGGTTCTTCTGCGAGGATTTGATGTGAAGAATGCGGTTGAGTTCAATGACATTGTGGAGGCTTTTGACTGGGAGGATATCCGTTACGTGGGGCCTGCCCCACGAACACATATTCATGGTAGGATTTGGACTGCCAATGAAGGTCCTCTTTCCGAATTCATTTACTACCATCATGAAATGGTTTTGGTAAGTCAAATACATATTAATCATATTTTTGATCTTAAGTTATAAACCATGTAATATGGTTCATAAAAATTTTCCAAAATTTGATATAGATCCAAAGTTAACTTTCTGTTGGTGTTGTCAATCATTATTGATTTTATAAACAGATCAAAGAATTTCCAAAGAAGGTGATCCTTTTCTGTGAAATTCCACCACCGGAGGGTGGAGAGACTCCATTTGTACCAAGCTTCAAGGTCACTGAAAGGATGCTTGAGGAGTTCCCAGAATTTGTTGAGGAAGTAGAGGCCAAGGGGCTGAAATACACCTTCACGGCGCTAAGCAATGACAACACCACATCCATGAGAGGTCGCGGTTGGCAAGATGCTTTTGCAACAAATGACCAACAAGAAGCTGAGAAAAGGTAACAAAGAGAATTTAAATCATCTATATGTGTATAGTTTCATAATTACTAAATCATTTGTGACAAGAGCATCCTTTATTAATAATCTAAACATTGTGATGTATTAGGGCAAGGGCACTCGGAATGGATGTTGAATGGCTAGAAAATGGTGGTGTGAAGACCATTTTGGGTCCAAGACCATTGACAAGAGTGTTTGAGGGTAGAAAGGGGAGGAGAATGTGGTTCAACACATTGGTTGGGATGTACGGGAAGGAACTTAGCTCTGCCATGATGGCCGATGGGACTGAGATACCAGCAAACATAGTGAAGCGATGTGAAGAAATAATTGAGGAAGAAAGCATCCAGTTTAAGTGGCAGAAAGGAGATGTGTTGTTCCTTGATAATTACGCTACGCTTCATGGAAGAAGACCGTCTTCTGCTCCAAGAAGAGTCTTGGTTGCTACTTGCAAATAGTTTTGCGTAGCAAACAAAAAGGTGTGACAATAATTGATAAAAAATAAAGAAGCAAGTTTCGTATCCAATTATTAAGTATACGATTTATGCACTAAGCTTAACATACGAATTGATCTTTTAGATAAGCTATGGTACACATCTTATAAAGATCTCTAAGATATTATGTTGTCAATGTAATAAGGTTTTTTGTTTCAAGTGTGCAATATAGAAAAGCTATACAGGTGTCAATTGGTATCATGGTTTTCATCATTTGTATGGTTGAACGTAAATACGGTAGGTATATATGCCTAACATGCTGAATTTATCGTACTACCGATATGATCCGTTAATGGACTAAAAAGACAAGCTAGTCCATGTTTTTGTTTTGTTTTGTTATATATCAGAATTCAAGATTTAAACTTCATTGTTTTTATTCTTTGATCGATCCCCTGGCTTTTCTGTGACACTAAAAATGCTTTTCTCTGTCGTCTCTTTCATCTTGTTGGCCTTTGAATAATTTTGTCTCGACATCCAATCATAATCTCTAGCAAAGAATGTTATGGAACTTATGAGATTCAGTATAACAATGGCATAGGTATTTTTAACGGCCGATATCGATGATGTGGGTTAATTAGCTAATTACTAACTAAGGATGTTCTAAGATTTAGGAGCTCCTAGATGTGCGAAATTTATCCGTCTCAAATATACTCCAAAACACTGTTCACTACCAGTTTTTTTTTTTTTTTTTTTTTTTTTTTTTTTTTTTTTTTTTTTTTTTTTTTTTCTCTTAAAAAACGGTCCTTAGTTGAAAATGACATTCGATAAAATACTTTTGCCATTTTTCGTAAATTTAAGTATATTCACGTACTAATCTAGGCTAATCATAGTTGAAATTGACTTTGTGCATTTTATTCATAACGAACACAAGAAAGAATCTGCGAGAAAAGGTCAAGGGCCTGCTTTATCATCATCGTAAATTGTGTTTTACAGTATAAATTTCCTTTCTTAAAATGTTTCTGAAATTATGTGACACTTGTATTAGAGAAGATTCCATCACAACGTTTTCAAGCCTCGGATGAATCAAAATATGTACAATGTAATTCTATATATAGATTCGACGTATTTGTGAGTAAAGAAGTGTCAACCATGAGTATAAAAATAGCAAAACTATTTCTTACTCATGCTTTAGATAAAATTAAATTATTTAGGTAAAACTTACTAAACTTGTCAGAGCTAGCTGGAACATGGGTTATTCATGTTAGTTACATGATAAATTAATTTCACAAATTATACATTGATGCAGGGCCGTCTCATAAATCGGCAAAATTTTTGAGGGCCCTGTACGAAATTATATAATGAGGCATTTCGCTAAGCAATATTACATATAAAGTGTCACCGTTTATAAGATATAATGCAATTAGTCATTTAAACGTTCTAACATATTACTCATTAAAATATTTTCTCATATAAATTCTTTTTTCTTCGTGAAAAATATGTCTACACATGCATATAAATATTAACGAGACAAATTTTGGGGTCCTAAAAATTTTGGGGCCCTGAGCGGTCGCTTACCTTGCACACCCTCAAAGACGGCCCTGCATTGATGCATTGACCAACCTAGATAGAGATGATAGTCAATCAATCACATATGATGACCCATTTCATTAAACCAATCATTAAAATTGTAATTTTAAGTCTACAAAATATATATCAGATAAACAAGTAGTTATGATTTATAAACATAGATTAATTTTGGATAAACCGTTTCTAATGAAGAAGTGCTTTTGGCTTTTTTGCTTTCATTTTTTTATATAAATTGGAGCAGTACATAACAATTGTAATCATAAATATCGGTGCTATATCTATTCTCTCACCTTTTTCTTATATATAAAGAATGACAAGCATTTATCTTTATCAAATATAAAAAGTCCTATTATATGGTGTATCGGTCTACTTTTCAGCTAAATTATTCCATTTGTAAATTCAAGGTATTATATTAAAAAAAAAAAAAATTATAAAAGGAAATCATACATACATGTGTCATGTAATATGATGGATGAAAATGATAAAAAAGAAAACCTTATGCAATATTATTTGTAAAACTTCTTTGTAGACGGACTTTCATAGGGGCTATGGAGGGTTATGGCCCTCCCAAATTTTTGTGGCAATAGTGTAATATTTTGATATTTTAAAGGTAGTTTCATTTCTTAATTAGATGGCCCTTCTAAAAGTTATGAATTTACATGTTTGTTCAAAATTTGAGAATGCAATTCATAACTGCATTTTATGCTTCATTGTTTATTTCATGTCTTCTTTTGATACAAATAACTATGTCTAATTGTCTATGTTTTAATAAAGAAAAGCTAGTTAAAACTTCTAATAGTTTTGGCCCTCCCAAAAATAATTGTCAAGTTCCGTCTATGCTTGTCATGACATTGTATAAATACTTTTTTATAAACCTTTTGTGATGTAAAATTTCTCGTTTAGATAGATCATCTTAGACTACTAGTAGTGGGAGTGAGCTCTTACTCATGAGGGTCGTCCTTAGTCGTGAGGCCACTACCTCACTTGTAAGTCATGTGTGAGCATGCCAAGAAAATGAGACGATTGGTGACTTGGTCACCTCTTGGCATTTATGCCAAATGGGTTAATTTTATCATAAATTATTTGATTTACGAGTGTGGGGTATTTTGTAAAGTATATTATTTGTATAAAATTCGTATTTTAATAAAAGATGATGGGAGTAATGACCATTTCAAGTGAAGGTGAGAGAGTGTGAGAGAACGTAAGGTAAGAGAGAAAACTGACGTAGCGTTGATATAAAAGGTGAGCGGCACCACCTTTAGTCTTACCTTTTATCTTATCTAATTACTTCAACTCTAGATAATTAATCAATGATATCCAAAGATCTAACAGCATCTGCAATGGGTCATTTGACAAAAAGCTTTTTACTATTTGAAAAAGCTTTTCATAAGGTTTTTAGCATTGCATGAGATGACTTTTTAAAAGACTTGAAGCAAAGACTTGGTAGATGTCGAGTGGTTTGAAGCAAAAGCTTTTTACTATCAAAGATATATAATAAATGCATCAAGTCATTACACCTTTATCATTTATTGTTATTAATGCTTCAAGTCTTTTAAAAGGTAGACCCATTGTGCATGCTCTAAATATTTAATTTAATAATGGAGAAGAGCACTATAGCTCATATCTTATATAATAAAAAATGTATATGGGCCCCTTAGTATTTGCCACTTTAGCTTTCATTCATTACATCAAAACTTCATAGTTGTGTGTCGGTGGTACTATCAGCCATGGCTGCTAAACCAACATTGTCACTCATCTTTCTAGCCAGACTCATTGCTATTTTTGTCGCCAGTCTTGTTCTCACTTGGGCTGTTTACTTCACCACAAGCTTTGTTCCTCACACTCTCTCTCAAAGAGACCTCATTTATTCTGTATGCACAAACCTTCTAATGCCTTCACTAATGATTACCATATTGGAATTGTTTCTTTAACAAGAATTGACGGTACTTTGTTAACAGGTGCTGCATCCTTTACTAATGGTGATTGGTTTTATTCTCATAAGTGGAGAAGGTATGTATTTAAGCTTAGAGTTTTATTATATAATGTTTGAAACTTTGAAGAGTATTTTTTGTAGTTGTGACAATCATATACTAGTAACTAAATTATTACCAAAAGAAGAAAAAAATACATTGCAATTATTTGATTGTTTAAGCCGAGTATATTTAAGGGTGGTAAGGGAATTATTTAATGTTTATCTGTTTTAAGCTTAGCTAATTGAGGTAACATTAGATGGTTATTTTTTTACACAACCCTTTTTTCTTGGATTTGAGGTGAGAAAAACCAATGTTTTTTCTTGAAAAAATAAATGTGTTGTTTTTCTTAATTTTTGTAGCAATATTGGTGCATAGATGGTTGCCTGGTTCAAGAAAGAGCAAGAAAAGGGTGCATTTGTGGCTACAAGGAGTAGCATTGGCAAGTGGAATATTTGGGATTTGGACTAAGTTTCAAGGGCAAGATGGTGTTGTTGCTAATTTCTACAGTTTACATTCTTGGATGGGTCTCCTTTGTATTTCCTTATTTGGAGCTCAGGTACTTCTCAATTTTCATGCATCTCTGTAAATATAAACTTTGTTATGCTCTTTTTAGTAACAATCAGATGCAAAAACAAAAATTACATATTTTTTTGTGTTGACAACTATTACAAAAAGTATATACTAGTTTTCTTCTCCAATTCTGTTTTGGTATAGATTATTTTGCTGATTTTAGTCAATACTCATTAAAGTAAATTGGTAAACTACATATGTCAGTATCACTTGCTCATGATATTCAAATGGTGGAGTCTTTGTGATTGCTTATTTAAGTGATGTGTTTGTTGCGTGTTATAGAATTTATAAGGAATTTTAAGTTTTTGGTTGATACATGATTAGTTGTTTATTTTATACTAGTAAAGAAAACAGTTTTTAATTAATCAATAACGAAAGTACTTTAAAATAAAAGCTCTTAGCTTATTTGTCCTTTTTGATTCGAAGTCCTTAAACAATTATTGCTTTCCTTAAAGCTGATTAAAATGTTTTTCTAATTGTATGTCATCATATAAAAGTGACTTGAAGGTTACATGTGCATTTCAAATGTGGAGTTTTGAATTTTTTGGAAGAAAGTAACAAAAAACTATTACAGTTATGACAAGCAATAAGCCAATAAGCAATGCTCATATGGTCCCTCTCCATAAGTGAACCAACACTCCATTATTGCTTCTATTATATACGTGTAAAGACTTGAAAATGATATACTAACAAAAAAAAAATGGTATATGTTTTACTGATACATCTGTACAATCTTTATATTGTTGTTGATGCAGTGGTTGATGGGATTCTTAAGCTTTTGGCATAGAGGCGAGATGCGAATGACTAGAATACAAGTTTTACCTTGGCATGTTTTTCTTGGTCTTTATACATATGGATTAGCAGTAGTAACAGCTGAAACCGGGCTTCTTGAGAAGTTGACTTTCTTGCAGACAAAGGGAGTTGTTTTAAAGCGGTGCAATGAGTCAATGATTGTTAACGGTTTAGGGCTCGGGTTGGCCATGCTTTGTGGTATAGTTATCTTAACTGCAGTCTCACCCAAGCAATACCAAAGTATTCCCACAACAAAGGTTGTGTACTCAGATAGCAAGTGTTTGACTTCTTAGTCAATTTGTATTGATCATATTTCGACAGCAAGTGCTCATGTACATATGTATTTTAATGAGTTAAAAATGGCCTTTAGTTTGTTCTCTAGTTATCTAGACATCTAGCGAGTTAGTTTGGTCAGAAGTAATCGAAAATACATATGTTCACACAAACTTAAAGTCTTTAAACCAGCAAACGTATGATACTGACCAGATTTAAGAACTAGCATTTAACAGACTCCATCCATACAGCAAAGTAAGAGCACAGAATACACATGAAAGTAGCTCAACTTCAACTGGTCATGATGTTCTAATCATAAAGGCCTACATGTGCTCATTTAGACTTGATTCAACATTTTTGGTCTTTCCTTAAAGTTCCGGTTCAGTTTTAATTCCATTTTTCCATTTATATATATCGCTCATGTTTATAAGGTAATAACTTTCACTAATTTAGGCTTTGACTTACTTGACCGAACCTGTCAAAAATAGGACGGAACTGATAATGGCCTTCCTTTGTAAGTTTGAGATTTTTTTTGTATTTGTACATAAGTTACTCTCAAAATGCCTGCTTATACAATGTGCGTCTGTTTCTATTTTACATCAGTGTAGCCTCTAAGAAGTTGATACCAACTAATGTTAAAGCATAAGACCTTAAGCTTTATTAGGTAACACAATCACTGAATGGTCATCAAGTTCTCAACCAATGGGTGTGCCTGTGGCCATTAAAGTTCGATTCATTAAACTACACTGAACATAACCAAATGAAACGGGATGAACAATGTATCCACCATTCCAACGAAACAAACTAAAAAGCCCGACATTGGAAGATTGTAAGTTTGTAACAAACGATATTATTTATAATATAAAAAGATCTTATATAATTTGTATATATCTCTTCATTGGCAGCTCTATATGATTTCCTGAAATTAACTATCAGAGGCACATAATTTTTCACTTAGACCTTACAAGCAAAAAACAGCTGTAAACTACCTCATGGTGATTATAAGCTTCCTGTCTATAAATTTGGCACCCCCAACCTTCCCTTGAATCTGAGATGGTAGAAAAACAACCCGTCTTTGATCCCCAGCTTCGATCAATAACTCTGATCCTCCCCGATACTGAAAGATTCAATAGTGAGACAAACGACTTAGATCTTTAAAATCAACACGATAATTTGGTTCGAATTATGTTGGCTTACTTGATATAACTTGATTTCAGACTTATCAAAAGCAGGCATGAGAAGAGTCACGGTTTTGTTCACTGAATTGAATGTCACGGGCTGCATATACTCACTTGAACCACTTTTTGCTGCATTGAGAAGATCTTGTGCATCGTTACATTGACCATTGTCCATGATATTTTCCCATTTTAAAGGATCACTAAATGATACAGAAGGATGTGATGCAAAAGGCAAGGGTGAAAATGTCTTCTTAGCTGTTTCTAGATGATCTTGGCCATAACCTGAACGTGTCACACCAAATGCACCAGAAACTAGTGCACCAGCTTGCACGGCACAACCCCAATAACGTAATGCTGAGTTTATTGACATTGGATCGTTCAAATCCATCACAAGATAGCACCCGAATAACTCAGGATTTGTAATAAAAGATGAACCTTTCTGCATCATATGTAAAAAAAAGTTTTACTTTTTGAACATTTTAGATGTCATAATTTGACCCCGGAACAACAGCTGATATCAAGTTTTTTTAAGTCAACTATGGGTGAAATTATATATATCTTTATAAGTGATGCATAAGTCAAATAAAAAGATGTGAATGTGACTGATACCTCTAACATGTGATCTAACTTGTCCCATATTTCACCAGTGAGTTTGCCATTAAGACCAGAACTACTAATGCCTGAATTTAAAGACTCGTCTACAAGTCGCAACAGTGACGGGCCGGCTAACCGTCCCATATCAGTCTTTTCAGCCAACATCCGCATGTATTTCAAGTACAGTCTGGTACAAACATGTGATCATGTCGTCATATAGTATATATGATTGTGCATGCAAATGTGTGAGCGTATACAATTACTGAGAGAGAGATGAAACCTTGATTTACCAGTTGCACCTATCAGCCTGATTGTTTCTTCTGTGCTTAACCCATCATAAACAATGATATCAAAGTTATATTTTGGGTTATTCTTTTGATTTTTGTTATTTAAAAATCCTACGAACTTTTCAAGTTCTAAGGCTGAAAATATAGTATCCATTCCAGGAAGCACACCGAGTTCTTCTCCCACCACCTACTCCACAATGGTTCATGAAATATCGTTTAGATAAATCTTAGTATAACTACAGGAAAAGGGTAAAGTTTGTAATTCATTTTTCGCACCATCATGGTCAGCTTTTTGTTGCAAACAAACCTTCATTTTTTTTTTTTGCATCTACTTTTACAAATTTTACCAAAACCATTCAGTATTGCAATTTGCAAATTATGAGCTTTATGGTTTCTTTTTTTCGATAATGATGGTTAGGTTGAAATATAAAGCCAAGCATAATGATTAAAATGGTATGCAAAAACTAAGGTAGCCTATGACGAAAATGATAATGGTCACATACCCACCGCTTCAAGGACTCCTTGTGTCAGATTGAGACGGGTATCAGCTTGCTTCAACTTACTTAGCGGGTCGAGAATCATCTATTGTCGCAATAATACATTTCATCAATGGACAATAGATACAGAATGGAAAATCACAAAAAGCAAGATAAAAAAAATAAATCCAATAACGTACTTTTGTAGTTTCCAATCTGACAGCCGCAAGATTCTCATTGCAAGTGACAGGAGTTGTTCCAATCTTACAGTTAAGCATATAATCTGCAGTCGGATCTTGTGAATGTATGACCAAACACGTTTTAAGCCCAGCCATTGCATAATGCTGTAGAGATGATCTTGTAAGAATCTTTGAACAAAAATCTAACTAATTCCAACCACATTATGATATTAAAGATGCTACTGGCTGACTTTGAGTTCGTTATTCTTATTCCATTCTAACGATAACTTCTTCCAAACTAGACTTAAAATAATACTCTGAATCATCAATCATTATTAATCTAATATAGACCATATCCAAAGCTTACTCTTTTATGTAACTTTTTAAGTTCAAAAGTTGTATAAATTTTGTTACGGAAATTTAATTAGAGTGCCTGCTTCATATGCAAAAGTAGATTGTAAGTAGCTTTATGCAATGTATATATCTTAATATCAATTTCCAAGTCAAAAGGTTAAGTTACAAGTTTGACTTTAAAACGTCAAACTTTTTGGAAAATCAAGTCACAAGCTTGCAACTTTGACCTCAAAAAGTCAAACAAAATAACTCTTTGCACTAATTATCAGTAATTCACATAACCCCCAATAAAATCTTCTAGACCCAATACAAATTTCTTGTCACTAACCAAAAAATATGCAAAACCCTTTCACAGATTCTTTAAATAAACACATACCGCCTAATAAATTTATAAATCACATTGTTAATTTAAAATTAAGTGATAAAAACCAAACCTGAGCTGCAAAAACAGCAGAAAATGTTTTGCCAGAGCCACCTTTACCCAAAAAGGTGACAAATTTGGTGTCATTTTGTGTTGTTGAATTCTGGGCCATTCTTATGGTTAGAAATCTTTTTGTGGGTGTTTGTGGGATGAGTGTATTATTGAAGTTGGAGTGAAGTTGCAATGGTAAAGATAATGATGATGATAATGTTAATGATGATGAAAGATTGTGGAGACCCATTTTGGTCAGGAAGTGATTCGGGGGGATTTTGGTTGGGTTTGATGAGATGAATAGGTTGGTGACCATGTTGACAGCAGGCTGCTGTGAGCAGAGCTGCTCGTGAAAAGCTCGAGATTAGATTGGTAAAAAGCTTGAATGAGCCAAGCTTAAACGAGCTCGAGCCTATGTTACAGCTCATTTATTAATCTAGCTCGAGCCCGAGCTTTACATACAAAGCTCGTTTGGGCTCGCGAGCCTAAACGAGCCTAAACTATATTATGATATTCTAAGTATTAAATTTTTTATACAAGCCGAGCTCGAGCTTTTAAGCGAGTTCAAAAAATATATATTACGAGCCGAGCTCGAGCTCGAGCTCGAACCAAGCTTTAGTTTTGCATTTCCAAATCGTATAAACGAGCCGAGCCCGAGCTTATATAACACACCACGAGCCGAGCTCGAGCTTAACATTTAAAGCTCGAAACGAGTCGAGCTCGAGCTCGAGTTTTTTTAAAACTTAAACGAGCCAAGCTTGAGCTCTGGCAGGCTCGGGCTCGACTCGACTCGTTTCCACCCCTAGTTAGCATGTCTAGGAGAGGTGCAAAGGTTAGGTTGGGTTTTTTAAAGTACCGGTAATATGGGCTAAACTTGACGAGTTTAATTGGAATTGCTAAACTGTAAGGCTATGTGCAACGGTTGAGGTAAAGGTCGATCGACCAATCGGTCGTCCATGGTCGCTCCATTGTGGAGCTAAGGTCGTCGCCAATCGTCAAGCCTAAAAACGCAAACTTTGGTCGAAAATTCGACCAGTCCTTTACTAGAAAAACAGAAAAATCACATTTTAATACAAAATTTGAATTTTAAAAAAAAATGTTTAAGTTTTATTATTAAAGAAGTTTAATTTTGTTGTTCAAAATGATTTTTTTTTTTAAAAGAAAAAGAAAAAAGTTATTAAGAATGTCGCTGCTGTGGATACTTGGTCGTTTGAAGGTCGCCAGAGAGAAAAGCTGATGTGGCAGACAAAATGAAGGTCGCCCGAGATCGCTGTCGTGTAGGGGTGGCAATTTTTGACACGACACGATAAACGATACGAACCCGACACGAAGTTAAACAGGTTTGGGTTGAGGATAAACAGATTTGGGTAAAAAATGGGTCAACCCGTCTAACCCGTTTAATAAACGGGTCATGTTTGGGTTGAGTAAGTATTAAACAGGTCAACCCGTGAACCCGTTTAAGTATATAAGATCTTAAAAATAAAATATATAACCTGGTTTTTATGTTAGATGTAGATTAAATGTATTTTGTCATTTACTTAGTATTAGTAAATTATAATTTTATACCTTAGATATCATGAAAATTGATGCTTATAATTCAGAAATTTGTCGCATAGTTATTTGTATGTAATTCTTATCATATATCAGCTTTATTACTGCTTGACTTATTTACTTAAATGGGTTAAACGGGTCACAAATGGGTTACACGTGTTATGCAAGTGTGGGTTAGGGTTGAGTTTCTTGACAAGATTAATAAATGGGTCGTGTTTGGGTAAAGGCTATCCTAACACGCCAACACGCGAACCCGAATAAGTTAACACGAACACGACTCGATTGCCAGTTGCCACCCCTACTGTCGTGCATAACCTAATGTATTTCTTTTAAATGGTTAATTTATATTTTTATTTAATATTCATGCTAATAATGACTACCATTATAAAATGTAAGGATTAAAATATACTTTTGACTAAAAAGATTTTGAGAACGGGAAAGGGGCGCCCTCCATGTCCAATTAATTTCGTCCGTGCTAGCAACGGTCACAAACCATCCATCATCACACATTAGTTGCATATCAGCATTAACTTATTTAACCAAACACTTGTAATGATTACCATCAAAATTAACTATATAAGAACATATCTCATTTAAACAAAAACATACTTTAGGGTACATTCTCAAACACACAAAATAACCAAAATTTGGTTCGATCAAGTTAATGACTAAACCAACTCCAAATTGCTCGACCACGCATTATTATGATATAGTGGTTGTTGACGCGTGATGGTGGTGCCACCTCACCCAACCACGTGTGAATGTGTACACCATAATAATCAGTATCATTATGTTAAACTTATGGTTGTCAACGTGTGATAGTGGTGCCACATCACCCAACCATGCGTGAATATGCACACCATAAAGAGCGATATGTAGGGTGTTAAAGTTATGTTAAGAGGTTAGCAAAAGAGTTACATTGAGCTCTTTAAACATTGAAACATATTTGTCATAACCGTAAGTTGGTTTGCTTAGTGTTGCAAAATTGAGAAGTTTTTTAATAAAGGTTTTATAGGAAAAACGTACACAGAAGGAACTAGCGATGGTCTCGCGGTGTCAGGGAACCCGATAAAATTTGCTTCGTAGTTCTAATTTTCGTAAAAATACTCAATTTTCTAAAATGAAATATGTTTTAATGCATTATGTTTCTAGTTATTGTTTAGTTAGTTTATCAATTGGTAAAAAGTGATTTTGGTGGTGTTTCTTTTTTATTCAGTATTAAGTGACTTTAAAAGATAATGGGTCCCTTCTGTTGTTGTGTCTGATTGGGAAGGACTACATTTTTCTTTCTTTGGTGATATAGATGATTAAGGGAAAAAGTGGACCCCAACAAGAAAAAAGAAACACTACTATATAATTTTGTGGGCCCAATTTCTCCACATATAGTTTATTAAGTGGAAAGTAAACAGGGCCTTAGAGCACCCGGTGTGGGCTCGTCGTGCCCCTTCGTCGTCCACCCTGGCACTCCGTCGTGCCTCGTTTTGACACCGGGGTTGCTCGTCGTTGTTCGCCGTTGTTGAACTCATCGTGGTGACGACGAGAGAAAAAACTGACACAAGGTGGGACCCAAGAGATGTTGTAGCGGTTTATATTGTGTATGTGTGTAATATATGTGTGTGTGTAAATATGTGTGAATCGGAGGTGTGTTTGTGTGTGTGTAGTGTGTGTGAAGCTTTTGGGAAGAAGAAGAAGTTTAGGGTTTTTGTTTTTTGTTTTTTGTTTTTTTAATTTATAACTTTTTTTTTAGTATAAATTGTATTTTTATTTTTAATAAAATGAATTTAGTTTATTTAGAAATTGAATAAAAAAAATAAAGTGGTAGTGGTGGGCCCCAAATGAAGAGGTTGAGGTTTGTTATGAGTGAGGAGGGGGTTTGTTGTGGTTAGTTGTAGAAAAATGGGATGCTGATGTGGCGCTGAGGTAGCACGACGACGAGCCTAAGAGCACAAGGTATGGGCAATACCAATAACACGTTATTGGTATGTCACCTCAGCGCCACATCATACACCTCCCAATAACACACCGCTAACTAAAACACACTTCCTCATAACACACCACTAACATGTTATTGGGTCCCACAAAATACCTCACCAAAAATATTCACTCACTCACAATACAAAAAAAAAGAAACAAAAAAAGGCACACAAGAATGCAAATGGCTTGAGCCATTGCATTGGCTCAAAACGTTTGGCTCACGAATGGCACGATGCTCCGGTATGGTTGGCACACGAATGACATGCATTTGGCACACCAATGACACCCCATACCTTGTGCTCTAAGGCTTGTCGTGACACCTAGTGCTCTTAGTTTTTCACTAAAAAGAAAGGTCTTGTTGGATGTTAATTATATATAAAAAGTGACCTAGTATAAATTTGATACTATATCTTAGTTTCTTAATGATGTGTCACTAAGCCTTATATAAAAGTGGCTTTGCTTTCAAAAAAAAACTATGCACAATGCACCCGTTCACTTTTAGCTTTGATTTTGTCTCTGAACGTAGATAACAAATAACATGTTCCAAATGAATATTTTCTAATAATTTCGTTGTTAAGGACAGAACCGGTTTACACCTTTATGGCAAACCATCTATTGCACACATTAGTTGTATATCAGCATACTTATTTAATTAAACAACCGTAATTAATTAGAGTTTAAATAACTTGGACGATTAGACCAGAAAGTTACCTAACGCAGGTATTAAACTTTGTTTAAAAATTTAAGTTTTTAACTTTGAAATTTACTAAAAGGAGCACTAACAGTGATTGGTAGCATTAACCAGTAACAATGAGTAGTAGCTTTTTTTTTATAAAAAATTGTTTGATAACGTAATTGTAGCTGTAATTATAATGTGTAAAATTAAATGTTCAATTGTCCTAAATACTACTTCATAGAGCGTTGGAAAATGAACATCCTGAAAGAAAAGATAAACTTATTTATTGTTTGCCAAACTAACATTAAAATCACAAACACTAAATGTTCATCGCTCACTGCTCATAAAATGATCCTCGGCGCCCCAACTGCACCACATCGTGTTGCACTAATTCTAATGTGTTGGGCTGCAAATATTATTAAGCTAAAATTTAGGTGTCTTATGATGCATTTGGGCCTCATAATTTGGCTCTTCTTTGCCTTTACACGGGGTGCAATAACTAAAAATTTCTCAAACTCAAATAACTCATAGTGTTACTAAATTCAGATATGGGTGGGCCTTTTTCTGTGTAAAACCTGATTAAACTGACTTTAATACTATGTTTATCAACAATCTATCACGACTCAATCTCTACTAAAATATTATTTTTTCTTTTCTTCATATACACAACAAATTTATACCTTTTTACTAACAACCCAACTCAACCAATATATACAACCAATCTATTCTTTTATAAAATAATAAATATTAAAAAGAAAAAAAAAATAAAAATAAATAGTAATTCACTAGCCGCCATGTGGCAGATTTGGAGGTTGACAATTTAAGTTGTCATGTAACCTTGGTTCGGGGAGGATTTGAGAATTTTGATTAAAATATTATTATTTGTGTATGATATATCCAACCGATTGAGTTGTCAATTCATTGATAAACATAGTCTAACAACCTGAAATTGGACTAACCTAACTCAAATGACACCCATAGTTACAATAGTAATTTGGGCTTGGTAACATGAACTATGTAACAGATAATATGGTTTAAGTATATATAAATTGATGATGCCGGTTTTATATCTATGTTTGAAGCTTTTACACTAGTAGTTACTCATTACTAGTTTCCAAGTTGTCCGTTTCCGGATACAAGAAGAAAAGCCTTCATAAATTCAAATCAAGATTGCATCGTTACATGGTCTTTGCTGACAATGAAGGTTGAGCATGTCAAGTAATAAGAGTATACGATAACACAAAAACTAGCTAAAAAGTGAGAAGATAAACGTCACCACACAAAAAAAAAAAAAAATTTGTTAATATCATATATTGTGGCCGACTGGCCGGTATATAAAGGTGGCTATATTCTGTGGTTGATTTGTCAAATCATCATCGACATCAACACATTTCTTAAGTCTTAATCAACATGAATAATTGTTTCAACATCAACTTAATTAACTTTCATATTTTTCACCAACCTATAATAAAAATGTATCTTTTTAAATGTATTGACATATCATTTGGCTATTATTAGAAACATAGCTTTTACATTTGTCGGCAAATTGAAAGCAACTCCATACTTCTACATGTGTACGATGAGGTCTGCAAGTTAACTGAAAGTGATATACCTAGCGATTGACAGATACGGAGTAATAGAACTTGAAGAACATAGAAATATTGTATGTAATAATTGTCACTCTCTTCAATGTGCGCAAGCACAGAGAAAAAAAATACGGATTATATTATGTAATGGAACTGTGTTTGCTCTGCCACCATGTTGAAGTTAACATTTACGTTGCAATATTATCATTTCGGCTATAGTGAGAGCGAATTGAAACACCAGTGCACTAAGACAACACAACAAATTGCAGACGCTTCCCATAAGTCACAAGAATAACACGCATATATGTTATCAATAACATGCCTCTACAGATCGATACATGATCACAGTTTAACTCTATAGTGTCACTATGAATGAAGATCGAGCTCTTACATAGACCATACTTACATATAACAATATGGAACCCAAAAGAAGATTATTAACAAAAAGAAAATATAACTAATCATCGTATCAAGATTTCTTTTGTATATTATAAGATCATGTGAGGCCGTTGATAATGAAGCAAAATCATTAAGCTATAAAAGTGCAATATGTATGCAATCTAGTGATCTTGATGGTGGTATGTGAATAACATATATTATCTGCTTAAATATTATAGACTTCGACTTTCTTGTTACTTAGGGGGTTTTTGACTAACATGTCCTCGACTTTTCAAGTTAAAAGATCACATTAGACATATTATAAACCAATAAACCACTATAAAGCACTTTTAGTTGCCTAAAAATCATTGCCATCATTTGTACTTATTGATTTCAACAATATTTAAAGATTTTGACAAGTCAACTCTTTGAGAATTGTGTTTTACTTGCGTACATTCTTTTGGCTTAAATTATCTACTCGTATATAAGATTTAGGTTTAATTTGTTATGTGTAGGATAAAACAAAAAAATCAAATACTTCAAACGTAAATCTTGAAGGTTTGATGACATTACAAACTACAAAGTATGTTCTTGTTTGGAAGTCATAGCCGTAAGGCAGAATGTTCGTGCGTGTTCGACACTGTCAAATTTCAGAATTCAAAGAATTATAAATTGGACGGAAAACCGAGAACATGTGAATTCGAATATGAAATTTCCATTTTAACGTTTTCAACAAATATCATACAAGAACTATCCATCAAATATTGTTCCTGAGGTTCAGGGGTTTGTCCATGAACTCTCATTGATGCATTGTAACCATTATAAGTTTTGTGCTAATATATTCTTCACATTTTCACTAAAAAAAACTATCCATCAAATATACTGTTTTAATATTTTATTTTCACAATAACGAAGTTTTTAGTAATCAGCTTTTGTATCCAAATAAACCTGCGACAACAAATTTATAATTTTTTTTATACAACAACAAAAACAATACTCAATCTCGTTAAAGCAGGGTTTGGTGAATTAGAATGTAGACAGTCATATTACTTAAATGTAATGAGACTGATTCCAGATAAATATAGCGAGTATGAGCATGGTGTTGTAATGCTGTATATATCACACTTGTGAGTATGTTATGATGAAGTATAAGGCTAGGCACAATAAGGGTGACAACCTACTGGGTTGTCAAGGTTGCTGAGGGTCGTCTTTGTTGTGGCTTCAAGGTCGTCGAAGGTTGTTGGTTATGGTTTTGGGTATGAGGGTCGTCCAGACAACCCAGGTTGTGTGGTTGTTTGTGTGTGTGTTTTAATAATCAAAATGTATTTTTGTGAGATATGTTTTTTATAGTGTAGGTCGCTTTATTGTCCCTAAAAGGTTATATGTGGGTTGCATGAGAGAGAAAGCTGATGTGGCAAGAAAAATGAGGTTTGATGAGGGTTATTATTGGGGGTAGCCTAATATATCACGACCTACTTAATTAATTTTCTTAAAAAAAATTTAATGATTATTTTAATGTGAAGTTATATAAGCTGTAATTATTCCATCATTAGCAATGAGCAATATTCAAAAGGAAGTTAGCTGAATTTATGATTGTGCCGTGCCGTAGTAGTTACTCATGTTTATTATAATTAATAAAGTACTAGTAATAATTAAAAATCATCACATAAACATTATACTAATACTTTCTCAAACACCCACCAAAGCAAAATATACTAATACAATGAAAAATCTAGAAATATTACTCATTAAACCATTTATACAAAGTCAAAACATACTACACGGCTACACCATACAATAATTGAACTAGAGGTTCAAAAACATTAGTATACTATACGTATGAACTCAAAACCACTTCTTCTAGTGATGCAATGGGTTCGGTCCAGATGGTACAAGTCGTTTCTCGACACCATAATGTGGATCAATAGCATTACTTGTTCCACTAACCTCTAGCCCGTTCTCGTAATGGTTGTGGTGATGATGATGGTGTTTGAGGAATGGAGTGAAGTCGAATTTGGATGATAGCATCTTGCGATTATTGGAAAGGTGACAATGGACGACGACGCTAGTTGTGGCGAATTCATGGTATAGTATGAAGATGGAGGGGCTAAGAATGAGATATAAGAAGTGATAGATTTTGAAGTGCATGGTGAATGTGAAGAGGAAACATGGTTTTGAAGGTTGATAAGTTGAAAAATAAGGAATGAAATATATACAAGAAAAATGTTGAAATTTAGGGTGTTGAATTTATGATATGGAATTTATTAGTGTGCGTGTGAAGAGTATGTGGACCCTTTTTCCCATAAAAGTCCCTTAGAATACAAGGAATGTACGCACTTTTACATGGATTCTTATAATATAATTTTGTGTATTCGTATTAGTTTTGATTATCATTACCGTTTCCAAAAGCAATTTTTTTGGCTATTCTTTCTGATGACGGGGACCGTTGTGAATGAAAGAAACCACATAAATAATAAAGTAAACAAGGATTTCAGTAAACCTTGAAAGGGTGTCCAACCAAGAATTCAAAAGAAACTATGCATCTTTTCTTAATAATTTATCGTAACCATCTAAAAACCTAAACATATTACATTTACTTATAGTATAAAAGTGTCTCAAAGAAAAAGTTAAAAATCACTAGTAAAGTTTAAATAAAGAAACAAATCATAAGACATAGTTCTTAAAATCTAAACATGTTTTTAATAAAAATAACATAAATACTAATATGAAAATAATAGACCACGACAATTATAAATTGTCGTTTTTACCCTACAATCTCTTTGAACTAATCAAACACATGACTTCACATGTTCACCGAATAACCGACGGCTATGCTAGAGGAGCTAGAGCTCAAACATGCCCTGCATCATTCTCCTTCTCTTGAGAAAGACTCGTCCTCCAGTCTTGTCTTCCCAAGTCTAGAACTCTAAAACTTTCTAACTTCCTCTTCATTTTCTTAACACGACTTCTCTACGAGAATCATGTTCCATCATGCCAACCATTCAATAAAGTCATCTAGCTAGTGAAGTGACATCATTTTCACTTAAGTGATTGTTGCTTCGTTCGACGACTCTACGATTAGCTTGATTTTGAAATCCGTCTGAAGTAACTTCACTTGTTTAAGGAGGTCTCCGCTCTTTACAACATGTGCTCCTTGTTGATCAGTTGTATCGTTTCCTCATCCGATGAATCTACGAGCCACATAACCAAATGGTTGTCCATATCCACAAATATTTGGGGTAACTAAAGCTATTATATCATAAAATTCATCAGAAAAAACAACAATTTTGAACAATTATATCTCTTTGTATAAATCTCCAATTGTGAATCTGAACGATGAGATCGTAGATTTGGGTGTCCTGATGGACGGAACTTAGAAGGGACCGAGGGGGTTGTGATGCCCCCAAAAAATTTGACTCTATATACATTTTATATCTTTTATATATGGTTTTAGTCATTATTAATAGAAACAAATTAGCGTAGTGTATATCGGCCCTCGTAAAGTAAATATTTTTCAAGTTGAACCTTTCATCAACAATGTTCAAGTTTCGTGCCTGGGTGTCCTGAAACAAATGTTTTTGTTTATCTTGATTTGGCTTCTCCAAGTTGCGTGATTTCTTTTCCCAACCTATGCTCTGATATCAAATGATGGCGGGTACCGTTGTGAATGAAAGAAACCACATAAATAACAAAGTAAATAATGATTTCAGTAAACCCTCAAAGGGTGCCTAACCGGGACTTCAAGAGAAACTATTTTTTCTTAATAACTTATAATAACGGTCTTAAACCTAAACGTATTACATTCACTTATAGTCTAAAAGTGTCAGAAAGCCAAGAATCACTAGCTAGTAAACTTTAGATAAAGAAACAAATCATAGAACATTATTCTTAAAACAAATCTTTTATAAAAATAACATGAATAGTAACATTAAAATGATAGACCACGACAATTATAAATTATCGTTTTTACCGTTCAACTTCTTTGAACTAATAAACACATGACTTCACATGTTGATTGAAAAACCGAAGACTAAACCAGAGCAGCTCAAGCTCGAATTATCCCTACATCACTTTCATAATCAATACAAAATCTTAGTAACACTGATAACGATTCATAGAATGATTGCATATTGTCTTTATTTAGAAACATTATAACCCTAATAAGTGCATAATTAAAAGTTCAAATTGTTAGTATCAGATTATATTTTACTTCAACATTTGAAATAAATAATCATCATGGGAACGCATTTCTAGAAAGGTTTGAGTAAGTTGCACTAAACAGCTGGAGGAATATGCAAATCCGCATTTTCTTTGAACCAAGCAATATAAATATCATCCCGGAGAATCATTGGAAAATATTGTAAATGTAATAGATTAATGTTAATAATATAAAAAAGTTAATTAGCAGTTTAATATATGACATGTCAGAATGTTACAAGAAACCATACATTATAGAAAGGTTCAGTCATATTGATGTTCATTTGCAAAAGGCAAAAAAGGTTCATGATTTTTTATCGACATAGAAGTTTTGTCTAAATCACGATTACAAATGAATTTATGTTGTCTAGGAGAAAACTAACAGTCCGTATCATATGTAAAACCTTGGTCTTCATATAAAGCAATTTTTTGGTTTTCTGGCTAGCGCGGTTGTTATTTAGAATATATAACCTTTTGAAGAATACCTAAAATATGTACACGTACAAGTGTGTGATGATGACTTAGTGACTCTTTAACACTTGTTGGTTGATTGCTCGATTGCGATCAAGTTATGAAAGATGGTCTCTTTGTGGTGGAGAATCGACAACCAGTTAACCTTGTTGTCCTTCAAAACGCCTAATCTCATAGAAAGTGACATTATTAATTTTAACAGTCGAGCAAAAATTTGCTTTGATGTAGTTATGAAAGACGCTCACATTTCTGGATTGTTCATAAGTTAAAAAAATGGAGTCGATAGACCGAGGCGATCAATGATCCAATTTTAGCTTCTAAGAACTAATTGTACGTAATCCCCACTACTAAAAAAAAAGTTCATAGAGACCCACAAATAAAGACCTGTTAGAAAAAACCCCGGTTTTCATAGCAAATATTAGATGGAGATTGAAAATGTTAGAGCATGGGGTATGGAACAATTCGCAGCTCGCCAATTCCTACGTGGCCATCTCGCCAATGCGTTTTGCTCCTCGCCACGACACCATGTTGGTTCGCCAGTTGTGGTTTCGCCACTCCAACGACGAGAAACACGACAAAAGGTTTTGCAGTGTTTGTGTTTGTTTCTTTTGTGTTTGTGATGTGTTTGTGAGGGTGGGTGGGACCCAAGTGAAGAGGTTTGAGTAAGTTGTGATTGAGGGATATTTTTAAGTGAGTGTGTTGGAGTGATGTGGAGGTGAGGTGGCACACGTGGGGCCCAAATGAAGAGCTTTGAGCTCCCCACGACACCCCTGCTCTTAGAGATACAAAAATTGGTGATTTTGGAAAACCCGATTTTTATCTACAGGGTGCTACTAAATACACCAAGCAATTGACTAGTCAATGTATTGGAAATTGAATATGTCATTTATTGTGAACATGCTTAAATTGAAAAAATAAAAAAGTGAAGAAAACACATCGGGAATAAAAAAAAAGGTCACGACAACAAATAGCACTTTACTCTTTGTATCTTCTTCAATAGTATTTTTATAGTAAATCTTAGAGCACACGGTATGGGAAAGGATAACATGCCAAATGCACCATTTTTTCGTGCCAAACTTGTGCCAATCATACCGTCACTTTGTGCCATTCGTGAGCCAAAAGTTTCCAGGCCATTTGAATGGCTCAAGCCATTTGATGTTGTGGGGTTTTTCTTTTATTCTTTTTTATTGTATTGTGAGGGAGTGTGTTTTAGTTATTGGTGTGTTATTGAAAGGTGTATGATGTGGCGCTGAGTTGGCATACCAATAACGTGTTATTCGTCATTGTTATACCTTGCGCTCTTATCCATACAAACTCTTCACATTTTTTTGTCTTCTTTAAATACCAACCGTATACATCTTGATCTAAATATTCGGACAGCCTACGACCAATAACTTTCGCTATATCTCCAGAAAACACCGGCAGGAACCACCACTGCCATTCGTCACGTCTCGCCAAAAGATATAGCCGGCAAAAACCATTGACCCGCCACACGTTATCGGCCGCCGCTGCCGGAATATTTAAACCCGGCATCACTACAATGATTTAAGTATCATTTATGCTCGATCTGACCACCTTTATTATACAGAGACTTCGTATTTTTGTTTTATTTTTTTATTTTGTTTTGTATTTAGGTGTTTTTGTTTGAGTAGATTTGTTTATGTTTGTTGAAATTATGTACATTGTAAAGTATTTGAGAAAATGAAGATGATTAAAGATGATAGTAGAAAATGGTGATGGTCGTGTGTAATGAAAGATAAAATGGTAATGGTGTTAATTGGTGGTAATTAGTGGTGAAAAAGAGAGAAAAAAACATATTAAATGTTATTACTATACTGTATTGATATTATTAAGCATTCAATGATTAGTATAATCATATCGGTGTATTTAGACTCTCCCTGTCTACAAAAAGTTTAAGCGGGGTTTCTCTTTCATGAATTTTAAACCCTACCATTCTTCTTCTTCTTCTTTTTCCAATGCACACACAAACCATCCGTACACCTCCATTTCTTCCACCATGCTTATTGGTCTCAATTTAATTTTTCACCATTCCAAGTCGATTTATCTACAATTCAGGTTCTTTAGTTAGTTTTATAATCAATTTCATATAATGTTTTAGTTACTTTTTCATATATTTTCATGTTATTTGATGCCATCCGATATTGGGGTTCTTGATGAACATCCGAAATTAGATTTTTTTTTGAATTTGTTAATCAAATGTTAATTAGGGTTATATATGGGTGATTTTATCTTAGTTATTATTTCTAGTTTCATACACTATTCATGTATATAAATTTAGCTTATCTAGATATAACTACAACTTGCTTTTGGCGAATTTGGATAAGCATTACTGATTTGATATTTTGCCCAAATATACAGGACCCACATCAATGTACATGCACTCTTGAGGGGTATAGTTGTGATTATGAGACACCTTATATTGTCAATGGAGTAGTTATATATCCCTTGTTACCACAGCTTGTTTATATTGTAAGGTATTGTTTGAATGTTATTTATACTGATTTTTCTAGCTAAAATGGGTGTTTAGATGTATTTTTTAAGTAAAGCAGTGATAACTAGTTTCAAGTGGTTGACTTAGCTGATGTCTGGCTCTTATTACTCTTGAATATTGTTGCAAATTCATGCACGCTAATGATGAGAGCTGTATTTTGTATAAACATGATGAAGATAAAGAAGAAGAGGAAAATGAAAATGATGAGGAAAATGAACAGAAACCGCCTCAAATACCATCTGAATTTCTCTTTGATGCGGGAGGGGGTCTTGTGGGTGAGAAACTTCTATTCTTTGCACAACAAGCACAGAGAAAAAAAGGAAAAGCTGGGGGTGCAAAGAATGTAATTTTGTCAGAGTATACAGGTCGTTATATTAAACCGATGCTTTCCAAGGTAAAGTGCCCTTTTTTTTAGCAAACTATGATAAAAATATATAGTGTTGTTATTGCTGATTATTTTACATGATCTCATTATTTGGTTTGTTTCTTCTTACCAAATACATTGTCTCTAAACAGGGTCCAGTAAAACGATTGGCTATTGATGCAACTTTATGAGCAGTTGCGCCATATCACAAATTGCGTATGGAAAGGCCAACCTACAAAAGATTATAAAAGTTTTTGTAGAGAAAACATATATGAGAGCTAAAAGAATGGCCCGCAAAGCAGGAGCGTTGGTTATTTTTGTAGTGGATGCTAGTGGAAGCATGACATTAAATCGAATGCAGAATGCGAAAAGTGCAACACGTAAGCTATTAGCAGAGAGCTATATGTCACACCCCCAAATTACCTGTTTTGCAGCGGAATAGAATTCCTGGGGGTTGACTGTCATAGCATCACAATCACAGTTATATTGAACGACCTAAAGTGTCGTTTGGAAAACACATCGTTTGATTAAATAAAACATTCAGAGTTACAAAAGATAGGTCCCAAAAAGGTAGTCAACATTTGCGGAAATAAGTTTGTTACAATTCAAACGATGTTTTAAAGTGCATAAATCTCATGTGAGACGCGTCGTCACTACGACTCTATGATAATTCCACATGCATGCCATGAAGTGTATGCCTTAGATACCTGAGATAAAACATGCTAAAAGTGTCAACACAAAGGTTGAGTGAGTTCATAGAGTTTGAGTTGTCATGAAAAACCTTTAAAGAATGTGCATGCAGCAAAGGCATTGCAAATCCACTCAGTTCCAAGTTCCGCCCATACAAAACTTGCAACTTGTGTGTTTACAACCCATTGCCAAAATATGTATAGTGTATGTTCTAGCACATGTTGTCAAATTAATTCACAATAGTACCTAACTCGACGTAGAACCATAGCACATAATCAATAGTACATGACTCAATGTATCAGTAGTCAATTGATATAGCACTTTATTCGACGTAGAACTATAGCACATAATCAATAGTACACGACTCAATGTATCAGTAGTCAACTGATATAGCACATCATTCGACGTAGAACTATAGCACATAAACAATAGTACATGACTCAATGTATCAGTAGTCAACTGATATAGCACTTTATTCGACGTAGAACTATAACACGCAAACAAGAACAATTGATATAGTACAACATTCAGTTTTGAAACGATGGTGATCATGATAGAAGTTATCCTTAAAAATCTCAAGTACCTGTGAAAAATAGTTAAGCATGTATCTCCCCCAAAATAGTTCAAAACATACAAAAGTAGGGGCTACGAAACTCACCTTGTGCAATGTTTATGATGATATAATGGCAATACTAAAATGAGGCGCAACCTCTAACCGCGACCTATTATGAATGATATGTTCTAATGTAAATCATGAAACAATGTCGTACATGCAAACTCATATGATATCCATACCTCTTGTACATTTAAAAATAATGTTTATCGTCGAAATATATGTTTATGACATCTCGTCATATTATAAAATACTTTACAAGTATTTACGTTGAAACAACCTCCTACGATAGTCGTTTAGTGATTTATTAAGAAATTATAGCTTTTCGTCGTAAAACAATGTCATTTGACAATTCATGAAAGTGACTAAATGGCCTCGAAAAGCTAGTCGTAAAATAGTGAATATCGAGTGTTAGGAAACAAACTCAATGGTTTTGGAAATCTTGTAGCATTATCTAAAAGTCTTAGCTTTTAAATTTTCATCATAGAGGTCTCGATCATGGAGAAAAACAGAGGTAAAGTAGGGTACTTGTACCAAAAATATTGTTTAAGGGTAGATTTCGGCAAAGTTTGAGTGACCGTATTTTATTCGTTACAACTCCGTTTGACGAACGGTTGAACATTTTGGAAAATAGGCTAGGTGAACTTACTTTTACTAGAAGACTTCGCTTTCTAAAAAGTACTCTATCAATATTAAAAACGACTCTCAACATGGTCCTTAGCGGCAACTAGTTTTTGTCTAATAGGAAAATATAATAGTTATACTTGTAATAAAAGTTACGACAACCTTGTTTAAACACGTGTAATTTAATCGTTATAAGTCCATTTTCTACGTTTTATATGTCCGTAGCTTCGTGTTAAAGTATGCTAGTATATTTTTGACAAATCGACTCATTTAGACAATGTTTAAAACTCGTTTTTGTCCTTAAATTAACTCTTTACAACATGCAGTTTTTCAGAAATATAGTTGTCGTCGTTAAACTTGAAAATAACATAACTTTTTCGTTATAACTCCGTTTTAACCCGTTCAAGCGGCCACGTTTTCGTTTTAAAGTATATTTTCTGAATATCTAGCCCAAAATATTTTACAAACTGTCGAAATTTCCAGATTTCACAAATAAGATCAGACCACTATTTATTGTTGTCGAAAATGATTTTTCTCGCGTAATACTTATTCTAACTACTTCAAGTCAATGCCAAAGCCATTCTAAACCTACCATACACCTTCTTAGGGTGTCATGGGTTCCTAGACATCATAAAAAATGATATTTTTCAAGGGATTATATATATAGGATGATATATATTCATTAATAGTACTTAAAAACAAATAAAGTGGTATAGATGATCATTTAACTTGCATCTTTTCTTGCAAAAATGATGAGATAGCATAAATATGAATATGAAAGAGTTATGAAGATCATGAAATGCTTACTTGATAATAGTGGATAAATGATGAGAACAAGAACGAATAAACCCGAACGATACTCCAAAACCCGATAATACTACTTTGTTTGAAGAGAATTGAACCAAGGATCAAGTAAGTAACAATAAATCTTTAATTAGAGATCAAGTACTAGTAAAGATTAAAAGTTTTTATGGTGGCTTGTGGTTCGGCAGCAAGAGAGAAAAAAAAAAGAAATGATATGTTGCATTTAGATATTTTAGTCTCTAGTATAATAAGAAATGAAGACAATTTAAAATTGAGTTAGATATTTTGACAAGTCTTTAGACGTGGCAAGAGAAGAATCAAAGTGAAAATTTAGTATTTATCTTGTATTATATAGATAGATTTAGTGATTAAAAGGTATAGTTTGATCCCGGTAATTACTAATGTTAAGCGCTTAAGTTACAAAACTTAAAACCGGTTAACATAATAATATAATACTTATAAAAATATTAAAACTTATCAATATTGGTATATTAATTGAGTGATAAGTTTGACGGAGTGCGTATATGTTTTTAAAATCTAATAATGTTGGTTCAAATACGCGTGTTACGTAAAAAGTACAAAGTTTACGTAAAAATGACAAAATAGCAATAGTTCATATAAAATGTTACTATATAAAATAAAATAAAATGCCTAGAATACGTAGACTCATCTTAGTCTTGTGATGGTTACAAGTAAAGCTCGAACGATTGAACTTACGTAATTACTTAATTTATCGTAAGTATATATATTTAAGAAATATATATAATAAATGAATTTGAAACGCCAAGTAAAATAATTCTAGAATTTTTGTAACCTTTTATTAAGTGTAAAAATATATCAGGACCTTTGTTGGGAGTATCGGGTATATGGTTCATGATCAAAAATCGTGTGAAAGTGTATATTTATATAATAAATATGAATGAATAAATATGCAAACATGTGTATGACCAAATATGAAACCGATGATTCTGGAAATGTGTAGACTAACTCTAGTCTATATGATGTGCACCAAATGATGTTTCATGAATACGCAGCTTAACCCTCACGGTTACGCGAATTTGATACTCGTAAACCTAGTTTACGAAAAATGATGATTAAAAATCATGAATATAAATTTTTCTCCGGGAATGAATAGTGTTTTGTGAATAGTAAAATTTTGAAATACGTTCTCAGAATATCATATCGAATTCAAAAACGATGAATAGTAAATTCCCGAGATGAATAGTAAAATTTTCAAAGTTTGTAAAATGACCTGAAATTACGAGTTGTCACACTATACAAGCAGATATCAGGTAATGTAACTTCCTAACTTGTTACATGAGACAACTAATCTCAAAATAGTTGCTAGAAGCCGAAACTGAACTTGAGTGTATCAGCTAATTGTTTTTCTAAAAAATAAAAAATCCTGGACTTATGGGTTACTTTTACACCATTGTATGTAAGGTTGTCAATAAGGTCGGCTTGACCCGACCCGAACCCGATAAGATATTATAGGGTCTGGTTAAGCGGGTTAAAAAGAATGGTTTGGTTTGTTTGACCCGAATCCGATAACCCTATATCATTGTCGAGTCGGGTTAGGGTTGATATATTTACCTTATCGGGTCAACTCGATAAGACCCGAAAATGCAATTTATTTGTATTTGTTAAAAATTTATAAGCTATTAGTCTTTGCACTGAATGTGTATCCTACTCATTAACTTCTAGTTTCTGTTTCATAATGTTATCCTATTCATTAACTTTTTAATCTATTTTTTTCTTTCTAATTTTAATCTCTTTTTTATTCTCAGTAATGTGATTTCACTCGCATGCTTATGCTTCTGCTGAGAAGAATGACCATACTGATTGGTATATTAAAGATGAACTTGAAGACCAAGATATCACTCAAACATCTTGTGTGGTAATTATTTTTCTAGGTTGATGACTGATTTGTACATTACATACTTGTTTAGTATGGTGATACAATTAATAGGAAGTAATCCTTGTTAGTGCATGACTCGGCTACTTGTGCAACAGTCTTTACATGTATGCTATATTCATAGGGTCAGTTGCAGGTATTTGTAGAGGGGACATATGTGATCTACCTTCCCAGCTCCTATAGCTCTTGTCAACTGTAAGAACTAATGCTTAAAGGTGTTGTATTGGATTGCTTATTAAATACTCGAACATTATTCACATGGGTTTTTTGGCATTGCTTATTTGAAATTTTTTTTGGGTAGATATGAATATTACTCTAATTGCATGATTATCCTTGCTGCTTGGGATTTGTTTTGAATTAACTGCTTACAGTGGATGTTTGAGATTGCTTACTAAATTAACTACTTAGAGAGAGGTTGTTTGGGATTTCTTGTTGAATATACTAATAGAGGTTGTTTGGGATTGTAAATTGGAACTACTTGTAAACGAACTAAACACCAAAGGGCCTCTGTCTAGCGGTATGGAGGTTTTACCCTCCTAGGCAAGGTCTCAAGTTCGAGTCTTGTCTAGGGCGATAGGGGTTTTCTCCCGCGTGCGTAAAGGGAAGGGTGCCATTGCCTTCTGGGCTGGACCCAACCTGGTTGTGTGGGCTCGCTACGCCTTCTGGGCTAGGAGCCATGTAGCCACAATTGCCGTTCAAAAAAAAAAAAAAAACACAAAAAAAAAAACAATTCTAAACCTCCTCTATAAGTAGCTTTAATAAGCAACTTCCAAACATCCCAATTTTTTTTGTTAAAAAAATTACAATAGAGACTGGTTTTTATAACAAACACCGGTCTCAATACTCCTATTAGAGACTGGTTGAGAAACCGGTTTCTATGTGTCCATGTCAAAGAGATACCCACACATAGAGAGTGGTTCCAAAACTAGTTTCCATGAGCCATTTTAACCGATTTCTATGGAATTTTTTGTAGTAGTGCCCTTTCCTAAAGTATTTTGCGAGATTTTTATTTTTTTTATTATTATTCTTTTAACCAATAAGCCGTTAAAAATGTACACAAGTAGCTTCTAAGGTTGCTCCCAATGGTAACGCATCACTGGGAGTTTTGTGTGCATGTCACGAGTGACCCCATTGAGGGGCTTTTTGGTGGTGCATGAGTCAAGCGAAAAACCGGGACCAAAGGTGAGCCTCTATCCGGGCATTGCGTAATAGTGGGCCTCCCTTAAATGTTTTTATTATTAATTATTTGGTTTGTGGGTGTGTGTGTTACTTTGTGAGGTATGTTTGTATAAAAGTGTGTATTTTAATGAAAGATGAGATAGTGATAACCATTGAGGGTGAAAAATGAGAGGAAGTGAAAGGATATAAATGGAAGAGAGAAAACTGATGTGGCACTGAGGTGGAATGTGTTTTGATGTGACCATTGGGAGTAGCCTAAGAAGTTATTACGTACATCTTTTAGTTATCATTAAAAAAAAAGAAAAATAGGAATTGAGTGTTCATACACATTGAAAAATATTTGGTTGATATGTTGGCTATAAGTTTACATCAATTTTTCTGTTTTTATTACTTGTGGTTAAATGCTTAGTTTGCAAATAATTAACTGTTAAATTTTGGGGTATTAATCTGTGGCAAACATGTCATTCTATCAATTGCTAATGGTGTTCAAGTTATGTTCTGTGCAGGCTTATTACAGGGGTTAATCATGGACAAAGCATAAATGGTTTAAAGTTCCAAGAAGCTCATTTCTGCTGAAGTATTTCTCATTTCTGCTGATGAGTCATTTATAGCCGTTAGAGGGGTCTTTGTGTATCTTAATCTCCTATTTAATAAGTCCCTTAATCTAGGGTTAGATAGAACAGTGTGTGCAGTCATTGTCTCACATTCTCTTCTTTCTGATCATTTTACTGATCTTGTCTCTTCTTTGTATTTGTATGGTTATTGTCTCATTTACATTAATCTGATCTTGTAACACTTGGATACTATTTTTGATTTAATCTAAGCCGACTATTGAGGCTTAGGTTTGAATAAAAGTTCTATTGTTTATCTATTGTTGCTGATACTTTCGTACATGGTATCAGAGCTTCAGGCTCATTATCATTATTGATTCACCATCCAAGGGTTTCTTCATAGAACCTTGGGGACATCTCTTCAGCAACAAGTTGGTGGTTTGGGGTTATTGCCATTGGCATAATCACTGGTTATTTCTTATTGTGATTTGTTCTTTCCGCTGCATATTGCTTTGTAAGTCTAAGTCTAATATCTTCTTCAAACAAACAGTACTTAAGTCTTTGTGGGTGCAAACGGGTAGACTAACATCTTGATCTGCCACCTCTGAGTGGTATGAATACCTGCTCTGGTTTACCCCAGTCCACAGGCTTGGTGCTTGTTGTTTCTTAATTACAAAGTCTTACTTATTTTTTATCTGTTTATCTGCTCTAGCTGTTATCTTTGTCTGTGTTATTTGCTTGTCTCATTGTTTGCTTTATGGCTGTTGGTGATGATAATATTGGTGGTGGTTCTTCCACTGAGAAAAGCTTATCCTTTGGTGATGCTTTGTATTTACACCCTAATAACACCAATGGTACTCCTATTATTTCTATCAAACTCACTGGAACTGAAAATTTAAAATATGGAATATGGCCATGACCTTTGCCTTAAGGAATCATAATAAGTTAGGGTTTATTGATGGTACTTGCATAAGAGATGACTCGAACCCTAGTCTTGCTAATCAATGGGACACTTGTAACTCTGTTGTGGTTACCTGGATTCTTAACTCTCTCAGTCCTGAATTATTTGCTGGTGCTATCTATGCTAAAACTGCTTATGAAATGTGGAATGATCTTAAAGATACTTATGATAAGGTTGATGGTTCAGCTATTTTTAATTTGCATAAAAATATAAACTCTCTTAGTCAAAGTGGGTATTCTCTTGCTGATTATTACAACAACCTTAACTCTTTATGGAAACAATTTGATTGTATGATTAGCTTGCCTCCATGCACTTGTGAGGCTGCAAAACATTTTGAAAAACACAATCAACTAATCAAATTAATGCAATTTCTTATGGGTCTTGATGACACTTATGTTCCTATCAGAAGTAATATTTTAACCAGAGACCCTTTGCCTAATGTCAAAACTGCTTTCTCTGTTGTCTCTGGAGAAGAATCTCACCGAAATGTGTCATCTGGGAATAGTTCTGCTAAACCCAATGCCACTGCTTTTGCTGCAAAAACTTTTGATAGTGGAAAATTTTTTGATAACAAAAAAGGATCTAACAACAACAATTTTAATAAAGGTTCTGGTTTTAATGCTGGCAACAGCTCTAATAACAGAGGACCAAACATGAATCTCAAATGTACTAACTGCAAAAAACCTGGTCACACTGTTGATAGATGTTATGATCTTGTTGGCTATCCTGCTGGATATGTCAAAAGGAACTTTAATGCTAAACCTGTCAGCAGTAATGATTCGCTCCCAGACGGTCAAGTTTTATCACGCAAGCTGGCCACTTGTGAATGGCCAACCGTAACAAACTTAAAACAGTCCGGAAACGAATGCAATGAAGATCAGGGGAGTATAGTGTTTCCCCGGGTCGTTATGTCCCAGCGAGCTATGCAATGAATCACCAAACGGATAGTGATCGAGAGATTTGAACAGAAAAAGGGATTGTGATTATGATAACTACAGAAAAAGGAGATAAATTACAGGGGCTTAAATGCAAATTAAAGAGAATTAAAAAGATAAAAAATATTAAATAAACGCTATCACTATTTGCAAAATGATGTTTTTGATTTTATGTTTTTATAAAACTTGAATTTAAAACTACGTTACGTACTAAAGAAAATGTGAAACTAAAGCAGTATTAATCCTAAAAATATGAAAATGATATTTTTACAAACCTAATGATAAAAGAAAATTTTTAGAAAAAGAAAATTATTTTTATAACTATTTAATTAATTATTATTAATTAAAAACTATTTTTAACTATTTAATAATAACCTAAAATACAAGAAAATATGAAATAAAGCTAGAAAAATAAAATTATGACTTGGAAAAATCTAAAATATCAAAAGAGAATTTTCAAAACTATTTTTGTATTTTTCTGATTATTTTTGTATTTTCTATGAATTAAAAACTATTTAAACTACTTAAATTGCTAAAAAATACAAATTTAACTAATAAAAATCTGGAAAAATATTTTTTTGGCTTTTTATATTTATCTTAAATTAAGAAAAATGAAAAATTATTTTTTTGAAGCTTTTCTTAATTAATTGTATTAAATGCTAATTAAAATGGCCTAAAAATTGATTAAAATGAAGAAAAGTAGCAAACTGACTTGGAAAAATCTGAAAAATTCAAGATAAGTCTAAAATATTATTTGTAATCTAGGAAAAATAGAAAAACAGTGGGTTATGTGCAAGAATATGGGACTGCCAAGCAAAGTGCTTAAAAATAAGCACTAGAAATAAGCCAAAAGCTACCAAATGAGCACCACACTGAAACAGAAGCTACACTAAGCTATAACTACCCAAAAGGAACCAATTACAACTATTCTAAACATCTGAAATACTAATTGCACAGATTTAATGGATTTGAGTTTAGTGCAAAATCAGTTTTTAGGTCTCTACTTTGAGCTTAAGCACAAGCTAACTTACTAGCTAAAAATGCAAAACAGAAATTGGAGTCTAAACTAGACCTGGCCAAGAGTTAGTAAACCAAAAACCAGACCTTGGGAAGCTCTGATGAGCTCTGTGCAACCTCTGCACAAAACCTGTGCACACTCAGTTAATACTGAGTGTGTACAGGGCAAATAAGACCTTATTGACAAGCAGTTTTGAGACTTATAAAAATTTGATAAAATTCTACAAAAATGGCAATAAGCAAGTAGACCAACTGAAGCTTATGAACACCAAATTTCACTTAGATTGGCTCAGAAATGAGCTCATGAAAAATCCTTTCAGTTGGGCTCAAAACAGGTTTTTCAACTTTTTGACTTTTGAAATAAGAATGAAATGTTGACTTTTGTGAGGTTTGAATCCAATTTGTGGACAGATTATGATGTTATATGATGAAATAACTCTACTGCAAGTTATACCTATGCATTATAAACACAAATCAAGTATTTGAATTTCCAAAATCCCCACAGTTATGTAGTTAAGACAGATTCAAGAGAGTTTTGACTTTGAGCTTTGCAGACACAATTTATAGACAGATATGAGTTCAAATGAGCTTGACAAACTTAAAGCAACAAGAAACTACCACTGACTAAACCTCTATCACAGTTTAAGCAGTAATCCAAACACACCTTTATGACACTGATATGCAAATAAAATGACCTAACTACTGATTTAGCTAATATAACTGATTAAACTGAGTTTACTTGTCCTAAACACAACTAATTAAACAGGTTTTAACTACTTATAACTACAAAAACAGATTATGCTATGAAACTTTGAAAATCACTTACAAATGGTCCTCAGCCACAATGGCTTGATATTAATCAAAACAAGAACAACTAACCTATTCCAAACCCTAACCTAGCTCAATATCAACCCAAATCCAGCTCTGCTTCAACCCATTTCCATTTCATACCCATTTTTGCTCCAGTTTGACTTTCATTGACCAAATTCCAAAGTTGCTTGAAAATTGATTGTAAGCTTATAAAAAGCTGTAATAAGCTTATAGAAGCTTATTTGAGCTTAAAATTAGACTGCTAAAGGCTTTGACATAGGACTTTGAAAATGAAAATTTCAACAGTTAACATAAATATGGAAAATGAGCACAAGCTTGAATTGATACTTCAAAATAGTTGCAATACACTGAAATGCTTTACTTTGATACAATGAGACTTGAAAATACAACTAAACATCTATTTAAGACTAAGAATTTAGAAAACGACATACATTTTAGAAATTAAACTAAGTGCTTCCTCTCTTGCCTCTTTCTTCCTTTATTTATACTCCAAACTCCTTCTCTCTCATCTCTGAACAGTTCCCAGTTGTTTCTTGGCCATTGGATTAGCTAAAATAGATTTTGGCCATTGGATGCATTTTGGCGCCAAAACTGTTTTAACAGCTGGGGGGAGGTTGAGTGTTAGGTTGGAGAGGCATTAAATGCATCTTGGCTTGGGGTGAGGTGGAGGGTAGGATGGGTGTGATGATGGTGGTGGAGTGTGGGTGGTTTTGCAGGCATAGGTGTGCAGGGGTGATGATGAAGGAGGGAAAGGGAACCCGTGAAGGGGTTTGACCATGGTTTGACCGGTGTTTAATAATAGAAAGGGAAGGGGTCAAATAGAGGGGTCCAAATGGGTTTGGCAGGGTCCAATTGGGTTATGGCAGGTCCAAATGCTTAGGTTTAAGGATTTAATACAAGGGTTTGTTTGTAAATTCTGAGAATACAGGGACCAATTCTGCCATATTTGCAAAGTTGTTCCAAGGGACTAAAAGTGACAAGCTTCCATAGTACAAGGACCAAACTTGACATTTTCAAATTTCCAAGGGCCATTTTTGCCAAATTTTAAACTTGAAGGACCAAATTTGTAATTTCTCAAAACTTTTGATATTTTTCACCAAAGGACTAATTTTGACAAGTTATGATTTTAAAAGGACCTTTGGTGATTTTTCTTTTGAAATTAAGGGTTCAAGGACTGTTTCTGACAACTTTTGAAACTTGAGGGACTGAAACTGCCAATTATGCAAACTTAGCTCATTTTTCATCTGATTTTGAACATTTTGCATCTGAAACATATAAAATGCAATTTTGGAATATTTTCAGTATTTTGATGCATTTCTGAGCATTTTTAAACGTTTTGCAGTTCAGATTTAATCAAAAATGATGAGTATTTACACACTCATCAAGTAACAATGTTTCCACTGATACTAATCATGTCACTGATAATAGAGCTAGCAACTCTCTTGTCTCTTTGTCTAATGAACAGCTCTCCAGACTTATGAGTCTTCTTAATGACAACAATGTGTCTTCTGCTAATGCCAACATGGCAGGTAAAAAATTTTCAGGAACTTTCTTTAATGGCAGTGTCAAGTTTAACATAAACTTCAGCAAATTTTTTAACAACAACACAAAAACCTTATCTTGAAACATCAGTCTTGGTTGGATTGTTGACTCTGGTGCAAATCAGCACATGACTGTGTCTGCAAAAATTTTAATTAATGTCGTTGACATTTCAAATCTTGGTCTAACTGTTGGACATCCCAATGGTACTCAGGCCTTAATTACTAAAATTGGTGATTTAAAGGTCAATAATGACCTAACTCTTTTTGATGTTCTGGTTGTTCCTGAGTACAATGTCAGTTTGATGTCTGTTCATAAGATTGCTAGAGACAATAAGATGTTTGTTGGGTTTAATGAATCTAATTGCTGTATACAGGATTTACATCAAAAAAGGATTGTGGGGATTGGTAAACAATGCAATGGGTTATATATGTTTGATATTGATTCTACATGTAAGATTACTTCTAATAACTGCATTTCTGTTTGTCATATTTCTAGAAATCTCTGGCATCAAAGACTTGGTCATCCCTCTGACCATGTCCTACATATACTTAAACCCACTCTTAAACTTGATAGTACATCTGAATCTGACCATCTTTGTGATACTTGCAATAAAGCTAAACAAACCAGGGAACCATTCCCTCTAAGTGAACACAAGTCAACTAAAATTGGTCAACTTGTTCATCTAGATGTATGGGGACCATATAAAGTCACTAGCAGAGATGGTTACAAATATTTTTTAACCATTGTTGATGACTATTCTAGGGCTGTCTGGGTTTATATGCTTAAGGGAAAGGATGATGTTTATGTTTCCATTGTTAACTTTATTCATATGCTATCAAATCAATTTGAACACAATGTTAAGATATTCAGAAGTGATAATGGGACAGAATTTGTCAATAACAAACTTCAACACTTCTTTCATGAAAAGGGAATTTTACATCAAACCTCTTGTGTTTATACACCACAACAAAATGGTATTGCAGAAAGGAAACATAGGCATCTCCTTAATGTGGCTAGATCCCTTATGTTTCAGGGGGAATTACCTCTATATCTTTGGCCTGAATGTGTTCTAACTGCTGCTTATGTCATAAATAGGTTACCCTCTTCAGTGTTTTCTGGCAAGTCTCCCTTCTCCCTTGTGTATGGGCATGACCCTTCACTCTCTCTCCTTAGAGTCTTTGGCTGCTTATGCTATGCCACCATTCTCAACATCTCCGATAAATTTGGTAGTAGGTCTGAGAAAAGTGTCTTTATTGGTTATTCAAATGAGAAAAAAGGTTATAAACTTTTGAGCTTAGAAACAAAAAATATCTTTTATTCCAGAGATGTCAAATTTTATGAAACTGTTTTCCCTTCAAAATGAAAAATACTTTGTCAAAACCTTTTGTTGAAACTTATGTGCCTAAAGATTTAAATCACAAAAATTTCTTTGACTCACAAATAAGTCCCAATGATGAAGGGAGAGTGACATCCTATGATGATGGCACAGTGTTGAGTCATCCTACTAGGGATGATGAACCTGTTGCAACATCTATAGATGATAATACACACCCTGAGGGCACCATATCACATGAATCACATCCTGCTGATGCATCTTCTGATTCTGCTGATACATCATCTGATTCAAATCAGAACTCTGAACAAGAAAGAGGCTTGCCAGCCACTGCTGCTAGAAGGTCAACCAGAGTTTCTAAGTTGCCCAGTAATTTTAATGACTTTATTGTAGAAGGGAAAGTCAAATATGGTGTTGAAAAGGTTGTTAATTACTCTAACCTTAATAAAGAAAATTACTGCTTTGCTTCTAGTCTTAATAAAAGTATTGAACCTACCTGTTATGAAGAAGCTATCCTTGATAGTAATTGGGTTGATGCTATGAACTCTGAAATTGAGGCCTTAAATGAAATCATGCTTGGGATATAACTGATCTACCTCCTAATAGAACTCCCATTGGTTACAAATGGATCTTTAAAATCAAATATAAAGCCAATGGTGAAGTTGATAGATACAAGGCTAGATTAGTTGTTAAAGGTTATAACCAAAGGGAAGGAATAGACTATGATGAAACTTTTTCTCCTGTTGTGAAAATGTCTACTGTTAGATGTCTTATTGCCTTAGCTGTGAAAAACAAATGGCCTCTTTTCCAACTTGATGTTAACAATGCTTTCTTGTATGGAGATCTTGATGAGGATATCTATATGACCATCCCTAAGGGGTTCTGTAATGAGAACAATAAGAATAAAGTTTGCAAACTTGTCAAGTCTCTATATGGCCTAAAACAAGCTCCCAGGAAATGGAATGAAAAACTTGTTAGTGTTTTAAAGGAAAATAACTTTGTTCAATCTGTCAATGATCATTCTTTGTTCACCAAAACAGAGAATAACAAGTTTATTGCTCTGCTTGTTTATGTGGATGATATTGTCCTTACTGGAAACTGTATTGATGAGATAAACCTATTCAAAGAGTTTCTAAAATCAAAATTTCATATCAAAGACTTGGGAAACTTAAAATACTTTCTTGGCATTGAGGTTTTAAAAACTGGGAATGACATATGTCTCACCCAAAGAAAATACTGTCTTGAACTCCTCAAAGAATTTGGTCTTCTTGGGTGCAAACATGTGTCCACTCCTATGGAACCCAACTCTGTCCTTCCATACATTCCCACTGATGATGATCCCTTGCTTGTCAACATCACTGGTTATCAGAAGTTACTTGGGAAACTTATCTATCTCACCCATACAAGACCTGACATCTCATACTCAGTTCATTGCCTGGCACAATATATGCATTCTCCCTTGAAATCTCATCTAGAATGTGCCCTCAATGTTCTGAGATATCTAAAAGGAGCTCCAGAAAAAGGTCTAAGGTACAATTACAGCAACTATGAAAATTATCTTGAAGGATATAGTGATGCAGATTGGGCCAAATGCAAGAAAACCAGAAAATCTGTCACAAGTTATTGTGTTTTCTTTAATGATTGTTTGATCTCATGGAAAAGTAAAAAACAAAACACTCTTTCAAAATCTTCCACAGAAGTAGAGTATAGATCTATGTCTACTGCTGCCTGTGAAATTATTTGGATTCAAAAAATCTTAAAAGATCTAAAAGTTGATATCAATCTCCCTATTAATCTTTTTTGTGATAACAAATCTGCTTTACAACTTGCTGTCAATCCTGTTTTCCATGAAAGATCAAAACACTTTGAAATTGATGTTCACTTCATCAGGGAAAAATTGCAAGAGGTGTTATAAGTGCCAAAAAGATTGGCTCTTCAAACCAAACTGCAGACATACTTACTAAAAACCTCCCTGTTTATCAGCATAAATTCTTGTGTGAAAAATTGATATTGTTTGATATGTTTGCCCATCAGATTAAGGGGGAATGTTAAATTTTGGGGTATTAATCTGTGGCAAACATGTCATTCTATCAATTGCTAATGGTCTTCAAGTTATGTTCTGTGCAGGCTTATTACATGGGTTAATCATGGACAAAGCATAAATGGTTTAAAGTTCCAAGAAGCTCATTTCTGCTGAAGTATTTCTCATTTCTGCTGATGAGTCATTTATAGCCGTTAGAGGGGTCTTTGTGTATCTTAATCTCCTATTTAATAAGTCCCTTAATCTAGGGTTAGATAGAACAGTGTGTGCAGTCATTGTCTCACATTCTCTTCTTTCTGATCATTTCACTGATCTTGTCTCTTCTTTGTATTTGTATGGTTATTGTCTCATTGACATTAATCTGATCTTGTAACACTTGGATACTATTGTTGATTTAATCTAAGCCGACTATTGAGGCTTAGGTTTGAATAAAAGTTCTATTGTTTATCTATTGTTGCTGATACTTTCGTACATTAACAGAATCAACATGTTTAGCCAACTTTATCACGATTGAAAAGCGCTGTGAGTGTTTCCTAGTGACGACCTTTTATTGCAAGTTCTTCACATACACTCGCATGCACATTAAACAAAAACAACACATGCATCACAGTATTCTCGTTATCTATGGTTATACACGATCACATGTGTTCTCTGAGCCGGAACCAGGACACAATTTAACCATGTGCATTTATGAAAAATAATACAAAACGAGGAACACAAGTTTTTCAACCATCCGCATTTAGGAAAAATCATTTTTTTTTTTACAAAAACTAACGCTACGCCGCAAAATTTTATGAATGTCCCGATACACTGGAATCCACCCTCGTTCCGTCCATGGTGTTGTGATATATGCCACATGGACCGACATTGAAATATTACTAGCTATTGCAAACAACTCTATTTGCTGGAAACTTATTTTTATCCAAATTTCCGTCATAGCAACTATTGGCTTCTTTGGTTACAACAAAATTACTTATAATGCTTATTGTATTTGACTCTGGGTGTTTATTTCGATTAGAGGAAGACCCATATAAGTATCTTTGATGAACTGACATATAATTATGGACTTCACAAAATAGCTGCAAGTCATGTACTAAAGGCGGAGCTAGGATTTTATATTGAGAGGGGCTCAACTAACGTAAACACCGTAACAATAAATATCTCGTAAAAAGTGTATCAATTAATTTTTTTACCATGATATCAACAACATAATAATTAGGACTAAGTTAAACTAGAAAATAAAAGTTTGACAAGTATTTTATTTTGTGGTAAATTGGACTGGTTAAGGTTTCTGTATCTTGATTTTTATTAGAAATCAATAGTAACAAGGGTGGTTAAATGCAAAAACCATAGGAAAAAAAAAGTTGTTTATGGGCTGAATAATTTATTGAAGTGGACTTATAAAAAGTGGCCCAACATCCAATAGTTACCTTACTAGTTTCTCCACCGGCCAGAGGTGCATGCCCAAACCGGTTTTTAAAAAAACCGAGCCATTAAACCGGAACCGGTTTTTCCTTAACCAAAACCGGTTTTGTATAACTGAACCGGTTATACCGGTTTTCAGTTTCAGGTTCCGACCGGTTTTTTATGGGTTCTGAACCCGATTTAAACCAAATTTCTCAAAAAACCGGTTTTAACCATTTTTTTTGGGTCGAACTAGCCGTTGGGTTTGAAAACCGGAAAAAAACTGGTTAAAACCTGTTTTTAAAACCGGTCAACAAAGGTCAAATATTTCCGTTGGGTTTGAATAACCGGAAAAAACCAGTTTTTGATATTTCGAACCTGTTACCGTTGGAGGCAAAAAAATAGCCGTTTTTTTTTGTTTTTGAATTTTAGAGGTTTTTGAGGCATGAACTTGTACTATAAAAAACTCTCAAATCTCTCTTTAATTTCTCTAATTTCTTTATAATGGAAAACTCACAATCACAATCACAAGCTTCCACTAATCCCTCCGTTGGATCTTCCCGGTCACGAAAACAATACACAAATGATGATGTTGCTCTTGTTAAACCAACTACACAAAAATACGATATTTGGTCTAATATGGATTTGTGTATTATGAAGGATGGGACGGAAAAGGCGCGTTGCAAGAAATGTGGGGGCTTTTATGCTTCCGCGGCTAACACTACACTAAGGAGTCATATAAACAAATGTACCACGGTTTGCCAAACATCGGAAGGTACTATTGGTGCGGATGGTCATATTTTGATATATGAATATATGATAATGATGCGCTTCAAAGAGATTTTGCGGGGTGGGTCATTCAACATATGCTTCCATTCAACCACTTCGACAACGCCAAGCTTACGGAGATCATCAAAAAGAGGCTACACCCGCGGTATAAACAAGTAAGTCATACTAAACTTAGAAGTGAAGCTTTTAAATTATGGGAAACGGCTAAAAAAGATAATATTGATGGTTTTCGGGAATATAAATATGGTGTTTCTATAACTACGGATGTTTGGACCGCACCACATGGTACGGAAAATTCTTATCTCGCCATTACGGCTCATTGGTTTAATCCCGAATCTTGGTTATTAATGAAACGGACAATTGCTTTTAAACTATTTGGTTATCCTCATACGGGATCTAATTTAAGAAAAATTTTACATGACACTTTAATTGAATATAATTTAGATGATAAAGTTTTTACGATTTCACTAGATAATGCATCTAATAATACTAGAGCTATGGAATTGTTAAAATTACGTATAAAATCCATTTTAGATGGTGCTTTTTTTCATTCCCGTTGTGTTGCTCATGTTATAAATTTATCCGTGCAAGCGGCATTAAAAATATGTGAGAGTTTACGTTTGAGATTTAGGGGTATGTTAACAACTATATATAGTGCGAGCAATGAACGACAATTGAACTATACACGTTTTCGTAAACAATATGGTGAAGCACCCCTAGGACCGGCCTTTGATAATAATACTAGGTGGAATTCTACTTGCATTATGTTTGAAAATATGTTACGACAACGTAATACTTTAAATGCTTTTAATGAATTACTTGTTGATAACAACCGTTCCACTTCGATGGATGACCAAGATTGGGATCGACTAAATGCTTTAACTATTTTTTTACAAGTTTTTAAAGAGGCAACAACTATACTATCGGGTGTTTATTACCCAACTAGCTCATTAGTTTTAAATCAAATTTATGCTATGACGGAAAAATTAGACGAATTAAAAGACTCACCTACTCAAATGTTTAGAAAAATGGTTAAAGTTATAAAAAAGAAATTTATAAAACATTTTGCTAGTTTACCTTTGGTTTTTACTTGTTCCGCCGCACTTAATCCATGTTTAAATGTTGGAGGCGTAGAACTTTTAATAAGAAGAATAACGGAAAATTTAGACTTATCCTTTGGGTTAGACGGTGAAGATCTCAACTATATAGAATCTCAAATTTTAAATTTAATGATTATTTTAAAAAATTATTTGAAATTTATGCAACAAAATATGGTCAACAACCAAACCCAATACGGGCCGGATCGTCTCGAATGACAAGGGATATTAACATAAACCTTTATAATACTTTACGTGAAGACGCTACAAAGCGTCAATGATCATCGGCCCCAACAAGCGAGTTGGGACAATATATGGCTACAAACTTTTTAACAACTTTAAGTCCCGAAGAGTTTGCAAACTTTGAGATTTTGGCTTGGTGGAAAGAAAGGGAAATCCAATTTCCAATTTTATCCGCTATGGCTCGTGACTTATTAGCGGTCCAAGCTTCGACGGTAGCTTCCGAATCGGCCTTTTCTACTAGCGGTAGAATTATATCGGAAAAAGGTCAAAACTAAGCCTCGAATCCGTGGAAGTATGTGTATGTTTGAAAGATTATATGGACGGAGTAGATAGGGTACAACATGTAAGATCGTTGGAAGGTTCGATTGAAGAAGTTGAAGAAACTATAGCAAATGAAGAAGTTGAAATAGGGATATCACCTCCGACTATCGAATTAGATGAAGGTGAATTCGAAGCATTTGATGTTGAAGACATAGATGTAGAAGAAGTTTGGGAGGATTTAATTTCTTGAGTATAAATGGGTGATGGCAATGCCGAAGCTCGATATACTTGAGTACAATAATGCCGAAGCTCGAAATGTATTAGTATTTATATATTTTTAGTTCTATAATTGTATTGTTTAAATAAAAGTTATGATTGTATTCGAAATGTATTAGTATTTATATAGTTTTAGTTGTATAATTGTATTGTTTATATAAAAGTTATGATTGTATTCGAAATGTATTAATATTAAATGTTTTAAATTCCAAAAAAAACCAAACCGGCAAAAACCGATAAAAAAACGGATCCGAACATTTAAAACCGGAAAAACCGAACCGATAAAAAACCGATTCCTAACCTTTAAAACCGAAAAAATCCGATTCCGGAAAAACCGAAAAAACCGAAACTGATTTTTGGAAAAACCGGTTTTTTTGCACCTCTACCACCGGCACGTACAAGATGATGAATCACTATCTCTTCATGATTTCAGATTATAATGCAAGAGCAGAGATGACTTATAAAGTTGCAGCCACTTATGAGACTTTCAAGTCTTTTACCTCTAACTCTCTTGAGGCGTTTTGACTCGGACTTATTCTTAGATGATCCGAAACACAAAAGGATAATTTAAAAGTTGTTTCAATGAATATTAGTGTCGTATGTTTTGTCCTACTTTGGGTAGTGATATGATTGTCTACATTTTACTTGCTTTTTACGGACATCCTCAGCTCCCGACACCGACAATTAAATATTGTTGATGTTGTTGTTTCAACGTATACTACTAAACCACTAATTCTACTCAAAACTTAAGAATAGATTAGTAATGATGTAAACAAAGGTTTTATGTACTTTCACGTAGCTGCAGGATTAGATCAATACTTACTATGTATGGAATTTCAAAGTCAATACTAAAAAATTAACTTAAAAATATTATTAAGCCTGGGCTGGGTAATAAACTTAAACTATACATAACTAATAAATGGGCCTAAAACAAATAACGGGTCATTCACCGCCTTAACAAAACGACACCGTATAAAAAAACAGCACATCAACCGTCTTCTTCATTCAACATAAACGCGTGTGGGTAACTACTAACTTTTTTTGGCAGAACAAAAAAGCTCATCGTCGATCCACTGATCAGAAATTAATCGAAAATGGTACGTATTATATCCCTTCGCTATAAAGATCCCCTTTTTATTTTATTTTACATATGCTTGTTAATTATTGTTATTTAATTTGATTGAATTAGGGATCTGCAATTTGTTCTATATGTTTAGTTTTAATATTAGGGCTTGTGATCATTGTCCCCTAAATTAATTAAACAATTGGTGTAGATTCACTCCAACTTTTTCTAAATGAATTTGCGTATGATCTAAATATACACAGAAACTAATGATGTTTGAACCGATATTTGCATATTCACTAGAGCTTTCTCTTATTTGTGTCAACTAATAGGTTTAGGGAATATTAAGTTAGAAACCTTACACCTGTTTCCACAATAAAACATGAGCAAACTCTATAAGAAACCTATGTAATGTAGTGTGAGTTGATACAATGGTGATTGTGAAGAATTTTGATCTGTTAAAGGGTTTTGTATTATTTGCTTCAATTGTCGGAACCACATATAGTACGATTTTGACACTTTTGAGGGTAGTTGTTGTCTGTAGAAGAAAAGCCCACCGAGTTTTTTTGCCTTACACTAGACAAGGCTGCCTGTTTGTATGGATTATATGGCTACTAAGCTGATGTTAATTAGGTGATAGCTGTATTGTATGTCCAGTTATATGCTTTTCCTTTTTCATTTTACACAAGCATGTGTATGAGCTTGAAACTGTTGTTTGTATCTGGTTGGGATGCATAACCTTTTCATTGTATAGTAGTGCGAGTTGATACAATGGTTGATTGTGAAGAATTTTGATCTGTTCAATGGTTTTGTATCATTTGCTTCATGTGTTGGAACAACATATACTACGATTTTGACACTACGTACCCATTTGGTATAAACCACCATAAAATGGTCTAGTGGTAAGGTACCTAACCTCCTCCTAAGAGGTCTAGTGTTTAAACCTCATTAAGTACCCATTTGGGGTAGTCAAGGAAAGGGTTGGAAACGGACACGGGAATACCTCGGTTAGGCCGCGTACATCTGAGTCAAAGACTCGCCCTTCCCGGGTAACCTGAACAGATCTGTTTACCCTTTTAGAGTAGTTGTTTTTAGAAAAGAGCCCACGAGTTTTTGTACCTTACACTAGATAACTTTGAGGGCTGCTTGTATATATGGATTATTCGGCTGCTATTTTGACCTTGATAAGGTGATACTTGTATTATAACTCCGGTTATATGCTTTTCCTTTTTTCATTGTACACAAACATATCTATGAACTTTAGAGCTTGAGACTGTTGTTTGTACTTGGTTGTGGATGCATAACCTTTTCATCTTTGGCTTCTGTCTTATTTTATCAATTTTACTCTTCTATCTTGACACATTTGTGTTGGATTCTATCTGAATTACTATTATTTTTATGGCGTTCATTTGTACAAGTGGAAAAATGACACTTTTATTTCTTGCAGTCGACGCTTGCAGCTGCTAGGGCAGACAATTTCTACTACCCCCCAGAATGGGAGCCAAAAAAGGTATGTCATGTTTTCTTTTAATTACCCGTGCGTTAATGCCTACAACCAGGGCTTGCCGTTATGGTATCATAAACGTCTATATTTTTGTTTACAGGGTGGTTTGAACAAGTTCAATGGGCAGCATGCGTTGAGGGAGAGAGCAAAAAAAATAGATCAGGGTATCTTAGTCATAAGGTAATCTTCTTAGTTCTTACCAGCACTTTGTTGATAGTCTTACTAGATAGTAACCTTAATTTACAAAACTGAAACACAAAGTAAGGAATTAAAGGTTCTCAATATCCATTTCTTTTGGATAATTTCCAGGTTTGAGATGCCGTACAATATCTGGTGTGGTGGTTGCAATTCTATGATTGCAAAGGGTGTCAGGTTTAATGCTGAGAAGAAGCAAGTGGGGAATTACTATTCTACTAAGGTAAGTTTATTTATAATGCTTACAATTAATATGGCATTATGATCATTTCACCACTTCTCGTCTAGCTTTCTCATACCAATTTTTGTTCTTTCAACTCAGATATGGAGCTTCTCAATGAAAGCTGCATGCTGCCAACAGCTGATTGTCATTCAAACAGATCCAAAGAACTGCGAGTATCTGGTTATTAGTGGGGCCCAAAAGAAGGTTGAAGACTTTGATAACGAAGATGCAGAAACTATGGCACTCCCTGTTGAGGAAGGTGAGCATACTATTTATTCATTGTTATTCGTTTTCTTCTCGTAATGTAACCTTCAGACGGTAACTGTTTATGCTTTATAAACTGATGTTGCTTACTATTTTGCAAATTAGTTTCACAATTATATTCTCGGAGACCAAAGTGCGAGTAATTTCCAAATTAATTTCACGATCATTTCTAATATGCATTTCAAAATAGTGAGCATTTGATTATGGTCCAAAGGGTCTTTTGCTTACTCTATCATTATTGATGAGTGTTTTAGGTGTTGTTTGGTATTGTATTTTGAAAGAGATAGGGTCATGTAAAACTCTTTAACTTACGAAATGATATAATCAGTTGTAACAAAACTATTAAGCTACCATAAAAAAAGAACTTGTAACGAAACTGGCTGCAGGAGGTAGTGTTTTTGGATATGATTTTTCTAACATTCAACACTAGAAAATGTTTATGTGGGACTAGTAAATCAGATAATCTATCAAAACATGATATTAAACACCACTCAAGTATTTGACCATGAGTTAACTATTTGTGTATTGTCACATATGGAATGAGAATTAAACATCAACCTGTTACTGAAATATATGTTTTTGCAGAGAAAAGCAAGCTAGCCGATCCATTCTATCGCCTTGAGCATCAAGAACAGGATTTAAAGAAAAAGAAAGAAGCAGAACCGTTGCTTGTGCGACTTCAACGAGTATCTGATGACAGACATTTGGATGATTACTCTTTAAACAAGTCCCTTCGGGCCAGACTTAGAGTACATACTTCTTCCACTTAGACGTATAATTCAAATATTTAATGATTTTGTTGCCTTTGTATAGGGTTTTTGTCATAAAATAGCTACCTACTCTTTACAATCGTCTATTTTGGTATTCATAGTCTTATTGTGTTCCGGTTTAGTATTTATCCTTATACTTGATGGGTAAAAAATCTGGCCATGTCAGCAAATATGCTTTCACTTTTGTTCCGTTTTGCTCTCTATGCTTTCATTGGTCTGCTTATTTGACCGGTTAGCCGGAAACAAAAATTGCCATATTAATCCATCAAATTAAGTAGGTTGCTATTACCTGACTTAAACCGTTTCATATATACTTTTTAGGCTTCTTTACTCATATGTCGCTTTAAACAACAGGAACAAAAGAAAAGAGTTGCTGAAGAAGAAGTGACTGCAAGAAAAATGGGACTTGGGGTAAGACTACTCCCGCCATCTAAAGAAGACTTGGCGGCTGCTAAACGTGTAAAGTTTTCTTCAAAGTTTAATAAGAACAGGGACGATAAACGAGCATTGATCAAATCAGCATCCATCTTCTCAGATTCGTCTTATTCATCCAGTTCAAAAAGAATGGAACTTGAGACGAAGAGAAGAAGAATAAATGCTTCATCAGCATCTAAGTTGCTAACTGGTGGATTTAAGCCGTCTTCATGGTCAACAGGCGCTAGATCTTCAGCACGTAGGAACAGGTCTTAGAATTACCACTTGAGTGACTCTAAAGTGAGTATGTTTGAATTTGGCAGCCGTTTGCTTGCTTTAATCTGATATGTAATGCTGTATGGTTTTCTGCTTCTGTATATTTTTATAAATTTGATGTTCTTTTGTATACATGTCAAAATTGGTGGTTATGAGCTGAAAAATCGGAACTGTGAAACTGAAAATGATAAGAATTAGCTGTTCGCCAAAGAGGCAGCTTTATGTATAATGACTTTGTCTATCATTTTGTGTTCATTTAGAGAAAAATTACTAGAATGGTCTATGATGTTCGGTAAAAATCGTTGAGATTGTCCCTCCAGCGTATTAGTTGCATACTGAGATGGACCATTTAATCAGTGTCCGGACGATTTTGCTACTTTTAGCAAACCACATTGATCATTTTTAGTTATTTACTTTTTATCTCATTACCTCCAGCTATTCACTTGCAATCCTGTGAATTTTGGTCATTTCCTTTAACGTGAGTCAATAGATGAGTGAAGATGACATAGTACTAGAGGAAACAATCATGTCTTTTGGGCAGTGAGATTGAAATATGGAAGCATGAGTGTAAAGGTTGTTACTATTTATTTCAAAGTACTAAAAAAAACATCTCATTATTAAGCCTTGGGGAACAAACTTCGTCATTACAACGTCTGTCTGATGCTATCATCAACCCCATTTCTTAACTAGTGGTGTAGGTATAATCAATCCCTTGAAATATCAAAGCCAAAACACATATAACCTCATCATTAGTATTTCAAGGTTTTTAGGGATGTGATATAGATACCCTCCCTATGTTGTCACATCATAGAGTTTTGGTCAAACCGTATAACCTGCGATGCACACCGTACAAGCCAGCGATGCACCTAATCATTTGATACCCTCTCTATAGGAGGGTGTGGATAATTTGTCCCAGGTTTTTATGCTATTTACATCATACTCTCATAAGTATCTTAGACTAGTGGTAATAAGAGGTATAGCACGCGTCGACGAGCCAAGGAGGACGCGTCCTCCTTGTTACCGTGACCCAGTCAAGACGCGTCTTAGGCCAGAAGATGAAGGACTCAGTCGTCCCCAAGACCGAGTCATGGAGGAGCAAAAGGTCAGTTGCGTAAGTTGACTAATTTGTTTATAAGGGGTATATAGTTGTATAAGTGGGTATATTTGGGTGGTGAAGTTGTTTGTCTTATTACACTAAGTTGGCGTTGAACTTGATTGTGAAGAGAGAAAATTGACATGGCTCCAAGGTGGCGGTTGTAAAGTTTGGTGACTCCTTATTACCACTAGCCTTATTTTCAAACCAGGAGTACGTACTTCTTTTATTGGAAAACCTTTTCGAATACAAGCATGGAAGTTCTAGGCATCAAAACGTTGAACAAAAATAAAATTATATGGAGTAAACTTGTAGTAACAAAGTAATAACCGAGAAATTTATAAATTCCAATGATTGTCTATTTGAACAGGGACAAATACATTCAGTGAGACCTGTCAACAAGTACACGGTATACAAACCTTGCATTACAATGACCGGACTTTGTTTTGTGAATTATTGTACAGTACTTGTTTTGATGCTATAAACTATGGGGAGTGATACTCACACCAAATAAATTGATGCACACATCATATTTGTGCATATACCATGTTGTAACAAATGTATTATTGATGTGATATTGTGGTGTGTACATCAATTTATTTGATGTGAGTATCAATTCCCATAAACTATCTTTATCATTAGTTTCCTAAAACATAATAACATAGTCTACAAAAGTAAGTACTAAGGCTGGTCCCAGTCGTGACCTGGGACGACCTGGGTCATCCAGCGCCACGTCAGCTTTCTCTCTCCAGCGACCTGACACGACCCGGATGCTCCAGTCGATGACCCAAGCTTAAAAAAAAAAAAAAAAAAAAAAAAAAACCATTTTTAACATAATCATAAATCTAATCTGAATGCTCCCCGCATGCAGAGTCATACGAGGGAGTACGAGAACCGGCAAATCCCTCGAAGCGAGCCAAAATCTTCCTCTTCTAGCAGAGGTTCCCCCGGTAGCTCGAAGTTGGTAGTCGAAGTTGATGCACCAACACCATCGTTTTTGTTCTCCCGATAGCTCCAATTGATTTTGGTGCTGACGTTGTTCGTTATCTTCTGAACACACCGCCACAACTTGTCAGCAACCTCGCGATCTTTGCGGGCTTAATCTTTCAAAAATTTGTCGATCGCAGCTTTTCGTTCAGGCGTAATGTCGTTGCAACTCTTGTAGTTTTCTCTCATTTGTTCCTTCTCCGCCTTCGCCTGGTCAAACAATTCGATGACGCTTATAATAGCGTTTTTTCGAGCCTCATCGTCGTTATGACATTGATTTTGAACGTACACTTGCATATCTTCAACGGAATGGGGGAGACGGCAAGCCATAATAAATCTTGTGTTGAGAAGTATTTTGAGGTTGAATTGTGTTTGAAATTGTGTGTTAAGAAGTGTGTTTGAGATTGGTATTTATAGGATGTGAAAAGTGGTAATGTTTAAAAAAAAGTTTTTTTGTTTTTTTTTTTTTTTTTTTTTTTTTTTTTTTTTTTTTTTTTAATGAAGGGTAAGCTGCGTTTGAAATCGAGTGAGATTTCAACCGATATCCTTATTTTTTGTCCCAAACCGATCTTACGACCGAAACACCACATTCGGTGTCGACCGATCTCACATCGGTCAAAGTGGAGATTTTGGGGTTGCCGACCGATGTAAACCTATGGGATGCGACTAGCCTAATTCAGAGACGACCTAAGCCAAAGATTTATGAAATACAAAATGAATTTGTCCCAAACTATTCGAATCGAAGAATCAGCAAGTTACCTCATCGCTTAACCTATTTACTTAAAAAAATTAAACGAGTTATAAATGGGTTACACGTGTTATGCATATCTAGGTTAGGGTTGAGTTTCTTGACACGATTAATACACGTGTCGTGTTCGGGTAGAGGTTATACCAACCCGCCAACCCGTGAAAACCCAAATAGATCAACCCGAACTGACTCGATTGTCACCCCTACTATCTGTAGATGTTTACTGATTGCACTTACTTACACTTTTTTATAGGCAAGTTAAAACATGTAAACACTTTTTTGACAATTTTTTATGGTTAAGTCATAACACTGGTAATGATACATACAATAAAAATTATTAAAAGTATATGCATTCAATGGAAAAATTAGAAGTTGAGTACATGCAAAAGAAAAATATACTTATCAAGTTGGATGTATTTTTCGACCATTAATTTTCTTTTATACCTGAATAGCGACATTTTCTTAGGTTTGTGATGACGGTTATCTTGTAGTGGTTTTTCCCTCCATGCCTTATGATATTTATATATATACACTTTGATAAATGAAATCATTTTAATCTTTGAATATATAGTTAGAGTTACAAAGTTCGAGAGTTTGATCTTTGCAATTCTTGTTGATGGTTTACAAACCAGTCAAATTCTTTTTTGTTAAAATCTAAAAAGAACATTGCCTTTTTTTAAAGGAACCTGCATAATGAATTTGGATAGCACAATTTTATGTTTTTTGGTTTACATTTCTTCAAGTTGTCCAACTTTTTGTGAAGGGTGGTGATTTTCACATTCCCTTGATTGATTTGGGCACTTTAATTTAGAGTGTATTGACACTTATACCTTTACATAATTTTTACTCATTTTCACCTTGTAAAGGTATAAATGTCAAGACACTCTAAATTACAGTGTCCCAATCAATTTAAAAAGTGTGCAAATCACCTCCTTTTTGTGAACTTTACTAAGTTTAGTCATTTACAAAAATAAATAAAGACGTTGCTTAAATATTTAGTCACTCGAATAATATTGTAAGCACGATAATTACTTAAGTGATTTCCCCAAGTAACTGATGAAGCACTTCAAAGTTATGTTTCCTATCTTTTTCGGTTTGTAAGTGATCACTTATATGGCGGATACCGCCCTACACTAATATATAGTCGCATATAACCAATGGCCGCGACTGGCGAACTAAAGGACTTTGGAAGTTGGTTGGCCCGGCTTTTGACTATTACGAGATATCATGAAGGATCAACTAACTAAGCATAAGATCCCTCGTAGAACGAGTAAGGCAAAACATACATCCACTGGCGTCCGGGGATCACTTGCGGTCTCAAAAGGAGCCAAAACTCCGCCCTCCAGACCCAAGAGTCTGGAGTGGAATCCAAGTCACCAACCACGTGACTCGCCCAAATAAGTAAGGAATCTTTCATGGGAAAAAAATGTTGACTAAGCGTTGCCCTAAAAGAATACAACTTGGGGAGCACAGAGTAGCATGAATCCCAAGGATAGCACAAGTAAACCTAGAAGACAATAGGGCTCATGTATCGATGGCTTAGGTCCCTATCTCCGACAGAAGTATGCTATTATCCACAGGTAACACTAAGGAACCTCGCCTATAAATACCAGGCATTTGGTCATTAAGGGCAGGTTCACACACATACTTACTCACTCTAAAATAGCTCTGACTTTCATATATTTATATATCTCCCAAAAAGAATACTCATTCTTACACCCGAGGTTGATCGTGGGAGCCCCCTCCCACGGTGAGGCTAAGGTATACTTTTCTCAGCAGGTTTACATAAGAACCGGGATGAAGGGTGAAGACCGGACAATAAGCCATAGTTAGCGTTCAACGATGAGGATCAAAGAGTCACCAACTACGGAAATCTTAGAGGGGTGATCAAGGGCATGAAGCGTGGCAGTCGATGCAGTTCCAGCCTTATACGCATCAGCCGACTCAACGGAGGACGCAACTGCTACCCACCGGGGTTAAGTTGCGTTTCAGCAGCACCCACGACATAAGGGGAGCTCACTGAAACTAAAACGCTGTCAGTCACGACAGCAGTTACAACAATGTATCCAGAAGAAGGCATGTGGGGGGGGGGGGGGTCCGGCCTCATCCTTGTCGTTTGCATCCTTGTCCTTCTATTGAACCAACAGTGCCTTCGGATAGTCAATCTTTGATTCTGCGCCTGCTTCCAAAAGATCAAGAGGAGGAAAGGTGATAGAATTCAAACCACCAAGGGCATCTGCATACACCTTCTCTGCATTCTGATCATAGGCGGGGATGTCACTAAGCGCCGTCCCGCGCCTCCCATGCTAGGGTGTCACTAAGCGCCGTCCCGCGCCTCCCATGCTCTATTCCCGCCAACAAGCCTTCCCTCATCCCATCCGCAATAGAAGCGGATATACAATCCCCCAAACGAGAGTTAAGCATCTCACTCTCCGGAAAGCTCTCCAGTAGCAGCCCGAAACCATAGGAAATAACCTAGTGTTCAGACTCAACAGCTTCCTTCATGGCAGGTACCAAATGGTTTTCAATCTCGTTGCAAAGCTCCTTGACCCTGCCATCAAGACCAGCTAGCTGCTCATCATATTGAGTAGCCTTAACGGCTAGCTGCTGAGACACCTCCTTAACCTTTTCCTCCATCGGACCTCGGAGAGAAGCATAACCTCTTCAAGCTGGGAATTCTTGGCCTAAAGAATGGAAGCTCAATTCCGCTCAGTAGTCAAAGCCATATCCTTCTTGGCTACATCAACATAAAGAGACTTATTCCTTTTCTCCAACTCACTAACCCGCTTTTGCAAGTCAGCAACCTCTTTCTCAGCCGCGGTCAGACCCAACCTAAGATGGGCCTCATCCCCGATAGGTTTCTCATTCAGTTGCTTTCTGAGCCTATCAATTTCAATGTTCCTAGCTTCTATAGACGCATTCTGGCGCTTAAGTTTCCTCTCAAGCTTCTCTTTGATCCCAATATAATATTCCAACAACAGTCGAACTTTTGAAAACATAGCTGCACCGCGAGTAACTGAGACATTAGCCTGATCTTATAACTCCTCGTTCGACATACCGCGAAGCGCGGACAAATAACCCTGAGTAGCTATTTTGTCAACCACACTCTCACACAGAGCCCCGTCATCAAACATAAAATTATTACCGAGATTCCACTCGGGGTGATACACCTCCTTGGCCAAAGAATTCTCAACTTTGACAGCTCTAAAAAATCCATCCTTGGGAGACGGGGCTAGATCTTCGGCCGGCTCAAGAGCCGCCGATTATTTGCCCGAATCCCTATCGGGACGGAAATCATTATCAACACCTACCGAAGCAAGGGGTGCAGACCTAGATGCAACAACCGTAGACTGAATAGAAGATACAATCGGAACATAGGGTGGATAATCATCAACATCAATAAAGACCGACCCAGATGAGTCGACGGTGTTCCCAGAAGAAGCTGGTAAGGGCGGAGCAGTGGAAACTAGATTTGCGTCCAAGACCCTCTGCTTCAGCTCAAAAGTTTTCTTCTTGAAACCAGGCTGGGAAAAAAACTAATTTCCTTAAAGAATTCTTTCTCTGAGAACAGAAAGAAGCAACAACTTTGGACTTCCTGGCATTGCTAAGTGGAAGCGATGTCTGAGGAAGGGAAGTCTGGAGAATGAAAGTGTGAGGGAGTGAAACTGTAAGAAGCGAATATTGAGAACAAGAAGATCTTGGCCTTTTTAAAGCGGAACCCTCCGCTGCAGATCCAGAACCACCTCTTTTTGGGGGAACAACCGGAGCAGGCCTCGAGGCCACCCCGGCTTCCTGACTAACATTGGTTGTTACGAGCGACCCTAACTCGCTTAAGGCTCGATAACCCTAGTAGCATTCTCCTCAAACAAGGGCTTCTCGCCCGATTTCAAATCTCTCTCTCTGTATAACACGGAAAAGGGATCCACTGTCTTCACAAAGCGGTCAAGCCTCATCTCTACAATGAAAAATGATTAACAAGTTAGTCGTGGAGTAAGAATGGAGATATGAACAAAACAATTAAACTCCTAAGACCTACCCAACCAATCATCTCCATAGAAACAGGGCGCTTATGAGGATAATCCCATAAATGACTGATCTGTGCTGAACTAGTCAAGTCTAATCACACAAGCTAGCCACTTGTGAATGGCTAACCGTAATAAACTTAAAACTGCTTAAAACACAAATACAATGAAGTCCTGGAGAATAGAATGAATTTCCGGGTCGTTTAGTCCCACGAAGACTCAATGGTGTGTCAAAACTTATTCAGATGATAGAGTGATCACTAAGGATAGTGATCAGTAAAGGTTTTGGATGAGAAATTACACTACTGATTGATTGGAATGGAATTGGAAACAGAATTGGAAAGCACAACAATCAGATATAACAAACGTAAAACGTACGTTTAAAAACTACGTATACGTACAAAATAAAAAATGGAATCTAAGAAATAAAAGACCTAAAAATATGAAAATAACATTTTTGAAATCCTAAAAATAAAAGAAAATTATTAGAAAAGGAAAATTAATTTTACAACTATTTATTTAATTATTATTAATTAAAAACTGTTTTAACTATTTAATAAATACTCTAAAATAGAAGAAAATACAAAATAAGGCTAGAAAAATAAAACTATGATTCAGAAAAATCTAAAATATTATAAAACTAATTTTAAAATTAAAAATATATTTTTTTACACTTTTTATCTAATTATTACTAATTAATTATTATTTAAAATACACTTAAATACTAGAAAATATAAAATAAACCTGGAAAAATGAAATTTTAACTTGGAAAAATCTAAAATATGATAAAACTAATTTTAAAACTGAAAAGATATTTTTTATGCTTTTTAATTATTTATTACTAATTAATTACTATTTTTAACTATTTAAAATTATAATAAATACTAAAAAGATTAGGAAAATTATGAAACTTTTTCTAAAAATAACTTAAGGTGACAGAAAACTAAGAAAAATATAAAAACAAGATTTGCTTAATAATAAGCTAAAAAGAAAAATCAAAAAGCTAAAACCTATTAAATAAATGCTATCACTGATTTTAAATTGATATTTTTCTGGATTTTCTTTTTGAAAACTACTAAACTACTTAAAATATGAAACTTTTATAAAGACAAAAATTTTATAAATTACAAATAAGCTGTTTGACAAGCTTATGGTCACAACAGATATGCTTATGAGCTTATTTTGATGGAATAAGCTAAAACAAGCTCACTAGCTGAAACAGAAGCTAAAATAAGATGTTATAAGCTACAAGCTACTCAAATGAAGTTAAAAGACAAAGAAAATCACACTGATAAGTTAGAATAAGCAGATAAGCACTTATGACTTTTGTGTTGAAAAACAGAAAATGGGACAAAGTTTGAGCTTATTGCAGCCCTACCAAGCAAGCTAGAAAATGAAAAAGTAAACTTGACACCTCTAGAAGGCTTGGCTGGTATTCCAAAAAGCTAAGAATTACAAGCTATGGACAACTATAGAGCTTTTGGTGAGCTTATAAAGATGACACCAAATCACTGCTCAGCTCAAGCTGAGACAGTTGATACTGAGTTTTGGGACAAAACAGAAGCTAGGTGCAGCCCTAGCTATTAAGCTTCAAAATGGAAAAATAAACTTGGAACCTCAAGAAGGCTAGGCTGGCTACCCAAAGAACCAAAAATCACAAAATATGAGCAACTAATAAGCTCTGTGCAAGCTTATCAAGTTGGACTTCCCAACTGTGCACAGAGCATGGTTTTCAAACTGGTACTCAAAATAAGCTAGTTAAAAAGCATTTTAAAAGCTGATTAAAGGAGAACTAGCATTTTTCTAATTTTGTTTAGCAACCAAACTTTGATAATCCAAAAGCTTATATCCTGAATCTCAATATTAAACACACAGTGAAATCCTAAAGTTTATTCAAAAACGACCAAATGAGAATTTGACTTTTTGATTTAAACTAAAAGTTTGACCAAAGTGAACTTTGATCTGATTCTATGCACTGAATTAGATGTATTAAGGTATATAGAGACTGATTTGATTAACACTAACAACTTATAAACACAAAATCATGACTATGAATCATCAAATTCCAATAGTAAGTGACAGAGATGAGATTAAATGGAATTTTGACTTTTGATGAAACAACCACTGGTTTTTCTTGTTGCAGTGAGTTATTATGACCAAGTTGAACACAGAACAACCAAAAGTACAAGCTCTAACCCAGTGAATCAAGTTAAACCAAACACCACTTATATGACTGTATTGGAACTTTTTCAAAGCAAATCACAAATTACAACCATGAAACTTATTGCAGACATCATAGTATCACTTAATAAGACTAAATAAACATAAACCAACAGTAACTACAACATAAAACTAAGGATTGATGATGATGCAGTTTTTACTATCAAATTAAGATTTTTTATAAACCACAAATTTAAAAGAACAACACACTGATTTTAATGATTAGATATACTTAATTATAACTAGTGAACAATAAAACACAAAGATTAAAGCTAATGAATAATCAAAACAGTGAAATGCAAAAAATGAGTAAAAGGCTTACAAATGGCTATCCAACTGAAAACTGAGAATAAGGATCAATTAACACCCCTATTAGCTTACCACTAAGCTTCTAACCCAAGGCCATCCAAGATTTACCCTGCTCCAGCTGTGTACATCAATTCCATATGATTTTTTATTTTTCAACTAATTAATTTGTATTTTTGGTGATTTTTGACTTTTGCTTCTAAACTGCCTTTTAGTGTTTCTAAAAGCTTTACTAAGCTTTCTGGGAGCTTATGTGTGCTATATCAATCCATTATAACATCTACAAACAACATTTTATCATATGAGATTTTGAGCACGAAATTTGCATAAACTTTAAATAGAACTTGATAATGAGATTAAGGATTGGAAAAGATTCAAATACACTTTAATAACTTAAACAAAGTACTGTAAAGACTTAAAATACACTGGAAATTTGAAATTGATTAAAAACGACTAACTTAAACTAAAATACACTAGATGATGATGATACATTGTTTCTCCTCCCACTTTTATAGACTTTTGAGACTCTCTTGATATCTCTGATTGTTTCCCACCATATCTGAGCCATTGGATCATTGAAATGCATCAAAACCGTCCAAGTGGATTTTGGCGCCAAATTCTTCATAGCAGGTTTTGATATTAATTGGGGTGGGTTTGAGTTAATTAAGGATTTTTGGTGTTAGTGGAGGTGGAGGGGACAAAGTAAGGTGAGGGGTGGAGAAAATCATGGAAAACCATGACTGGTTTTGGGATTACAGGAAGGGGAGAGGGAGTGAACAGTGTTGGCGGTTTTTCTTGCCCGTTTGACTTTCGTTGACCGGAGGCTAATATTAAACGGGGTCCAAGGGTCAAGGGTCATGTGGAGTTGGGCTAGGGGTTTGGATTTGGGCTTTGGATATTAAAAAGGGCCGGTTTGGATTGGATTTGATATATAAGTAACAAGGACCAAATTTGTAATTCCACCAAACTTGAGGGACTGAACTTGAACTTTTTCCAATGCTCTCACAAGGACCAAACTTGCCATAAATGAATAGTACAAGGACCCTTTTTGCATAAAATTCCTTTTTTATAAGTCCAAGGACTAATTTTGCAAATTTTCAAACTTTAGGGACCTTTTCCGCCATTTAACCAAAGAATCATTCAAGGACCATTTTTAACAACTTAGAATACTTCAGGGGCCTTGAATGATAAAATTCCACATTTTTGAATTCCAGGGACTAGATTTGACAACTTTTAAAACTTGGGGGACTATAACTGCCAATTTTGCAAACTTGAATCATTTTTCATCTGATTTTGATATTTTTGCATTTAAAACACATAAAACACTGATTTGTGATATTTTCATCAATTTGATGCATTTCTAAGTGTTTTCAGATGATTTTGCAGTTTAGATTGTACAAAAATGATGAGTATTTAGACACTCATCAATCCCCCACACTGAGATATTGCTAGTCCCTAGCAATGATTTAGATCTTTAATGGATTTTTAAAAACTCTTTACCAAAAGCCATCACTTCTGGAGTAGCCAATTGTTTCAGTTCAAGTAAGAACCTTGGTACAACGATAACCAAATGATTTTGAGCAAATCATAAGCTGTAAACGGATTTGATTTGTCTTTACCAGAAGCCGTTTGCTCTGGACTAGCCAACTCTTAGATAAATTATCAGAATTATCTTTGGTGAGCTGATTACCAATTATGGATTTTCCACTGCCTTTACCACAAGCCATAAACTTGCGGGCTAGCCAACTCTTCACTTTTAAGGATATGGTGAGCTGAATACCATATAATTTTGGGCAAATTGCAAGCCATAAACGGATTTGAGAAATCTTTACCAAGAGCCGTTTGCTCCTGGATTAGCCAATCCTTTTGTTTATCAAACATGGCGGACTGATAACCATAAGCTGAGTAAGTGCAGAACACTTACTCCAAAAAAAAATTTTGGCCAAAAAACGGGGGAATTAGGCGGTATAATTACATGAAATTCGTGAGAATTCCCCCCCATACTTAGAAATGAATATTGCCCTCAATACTCAAAGTACCGGCGGTTATGCCGAAACTGAGAACGTAAAAGGGAAATACTACGGCCATTATTTAGAAAGATTTTTTTTTTTTTTTTTTTTTTTTTTTTTTTTTAGAAAAGATTTTATATACAACAGTGTGGGGCAACTCCCCCACACTAGGGTGGTAGAACAGAGAAAGAAGACAGAAATATGGGTGAAAACCCATATGGTGTGTGCTAAAGTTTTTGATTCCCGAGTAACTAGCTTGACTCGATCCCCGCATTCATTGGTTCATGGGGAAAGTTTGTAGATCCGGGACAATCACATGAGGAATGTCCTCTCCAAAGTAATGCTTCACTCGATGACCATTCACTTTAAAATTAGGACCATCAGGTTGAGATAACTCAATGGTGCCATAAGGATAAACCTTAGCAATAGTAAATGGACCAGACCAACGGGACTTGAGCTTTCCCGAGAAAATCTTCAATCTTGAATTGAAAAGAAGGACTCGATTACCAACGTTGAAAACGCGGTTCTTGATTTTAGAGTCATGAATCTTCTTTGTCTTTTGCTTGTAGATCAAAGAGTTCTCGTAAGCTTGATCACGAAGTTCATTTAATTCATTCATTTGAACTTTTCTGTGATCACCAGCTGTCTGAATATCGAAATTTGCATGCTTCAAGGCCCAGTATGCCTTGTGCTCTAACTCAATCGGAAGATGACATGCCTTTCCATACACTAGCTTGTATGGAGTACACCCGATGGGTGTTTTATAAGCTGTACGGAAGGCCCATAGTGCGTCATCCAGCTTATCCGACCAGGATGCACGATTTTCGCCTACTGTCCTTTCAAGGATCCTTTTAATACCACGGTTGGAAACTTCCACCTGCCCACTTGTTTGGGGGTGGTATGCAGTAGAGAGACGGTGGGTAACACCATACTTTTGCATGACTCTTTCAAATTGGTCATTGCAAAAATGTGTACCACGATCACTGATTATCGCTCTCGGAGTTCCAAACCTGGCAAAAAGAGATTTTAAAAACTTCACAACAACTCGGGCATCATTGGTAGGTAAAGCTTTTGCTTCAACCCATTTTGACAAATAGTCAACAGCCACGAGTATGTATTTGTTACCGCGAGAAGATGGAAATGGCCCCATAAAATCAATACCCCAGATGTCAAATATCTCACAAACTTGAATGGCATTTTGCGGCATTTCATTTCTTTGAGATATATTTCCGTAACGTTGACAAGCGTCACAGGCTTTGACAAATTCGTGGGCATCCTTATAGATTGTGGGCCAATAGAATCCGGAATCAAACACCTTTTTGGCGGTGTAGTTTGGACTATGATGGCCCCCGGTGGGTCCAGCATGGCAAGCTGTGAGAATGTCAATAGCTTCCTGTCCATAAACACACCGTCAGATGACTTGATCCGCACAGATTTTGAATAAGAAAGGGTCGTCCCAGAAATAATGTTTAACATCTTTGAAGAATTTGTTCTTCTGTTGGGTCGACATCCCTTTCACAATGAAGTTACCCGCATGGTAATTTGCGAAGTCAGCAAACCATGGGGTGGTAGAATTTCCACGAAAAGAAACCGCATTGAGTGTCTCGAGAGGAAATGTTTCATTTATTTCTTTTTTCTCGAAAACATCTTGGTGAGGGTTTTCTAATCTGGACAGATGATCAGCAGCTAGATTCTCAGCTCCTTTTTTATCACGTATAATGATATCAAATTCTTGGAGGAGGAGAATCCAACGGAGCAATCTCGGCTTTGCATCTTGTTTTGCAAAGAGATATTTGAGAGCCGAGTGATCCGTATACACTACGCATTTGGTCAAGATTAAGTACGGCCGAAACTTCTCAAATGCATACACCACGGCTAATAGCTCTTTTTCTGTGGTGGTGTAATGAGTTTGAGCTTCAGTCATAGTCTTACTTGCGTAGTGGATAGGCTAAAAATGCTTGTTTCTGCGTTGCCCTAAGACTGCACCGATAGCAAAATCACTTGCATCGCACATGAGCTCAAAGGGCAAGTCCCAGTCGGGAGCAACGAGAATGGGTGCCTCAGTAAGCTTTTTCTTCAATGTTTCAAAAGCTTCTATGCACGCGGGTGAAAAGATAAAAGGAGCATCCTTTTCAAGAAGATGGGTCATAGGCCGGGTGATTTTGGAAAAATCTTGTATGAATCTACGATAGAAACCGGCATGACCTAAAAAACTCCAAATACCTTTGACGGTAGTAGGATGAGGTAATTTAGCAATAACATCTACTTTTGCTCTATCTACCTCAATCCCGTTCTTGGAAATCTTATGGCCAAGGACTATGCCTTCTTTGACCATAAAGTGGCTTTTCTCCCAATTTAGACAAAGATTGGTGTCTTCACACCTTTGAAGCATTTTTTCTAAATGGGAGAGACATGTTTGAAATGAATCCCCAATGACCGAGAAGTCATCCATAAACACCTCCATTGTTTCCCCGATCATGTCGTGGAAAATGGCCATCATACATCGTTGGAACGTGCCAGGAGCATTACATAAGCCAAAAGGCATACGTTTGTAGGCAAAAGTTCCGTATGGGCAGGTGAATGTGGTCTTCTCTTGATCCTGAGGATCAATAGGGATCTGAAAGTATCCCGAGAAACCATCAAGGAAAAAATAGTATTCGTTCCCTGCTAATCTCTCAAGCATTTGGTCCATAAAGGGTAGAGGAAAATGGTCTTTACGGGTGGCGTCATTTAACTTACGATAGTCAATACACACACGCCATCCCGTAACCAATCGAGTTGGAATTAACTCGTTATCTTCATTTGTGACAACAGTAATGCCACCCTTTTTCGGAACACAATGAATTGGGCTAACCCAAGGACTATCTGAGATCGGGTAAATCAATCCTGCATCAAGAAGTTTGATAACCTCCTGTTTGATAACATCATGGATTTTTGGATTTACTCTTCTCTGATGTTGAACTGCTGGTTTGAAGTCATCCTCCATCAAGATTTTGTGAGTACAAAACTTAGGGTTGATACCCTTAATGTCGGAGAGTTTCCAAGCAATTGCTTGCTTGTGTGACTTCAAGACCTTTATGAGAGCAGCTTTTTCATCTTTACTCAAATCTCGAGCAATAATGACAGGTAATTTATCATCACCTTCTAAAAATGCATACTCGAGATGAGGCGGTAAGTCCTTAAGCTCAACCTCAGGAAATTCTTCAGTTTTCTCAACTGACTTGACTTCCTTGTTATGAAGCTTGAAGGGAGGGAGAGGAGGAGAAGTGTCCTGATTTAACAACTTCTTTAGAAGAATATCTCCCTCCAGATTAATCTCATTTTGATTAATCTCATCAGGAATTGAATCTCTAGGGTGAGGGGTTGATGATGGATCATCATTGAGCAACTTCTCAATAAGAAGTATGTCCCCCTCAATATCAATTGGAGCGTGATCAATTTCCCATGGAACAGAATCACTAGCCAAGTATGCTTCAATCTCATCTAAGATGAAGTCGCTTCCCTCAAACGGAGTGAGAGAAGGAGTTGAATTGGCTATGATAGGTTGGGAAGATGTGGTGGGATCCCCACTCACAGAATTATGAGAATAACCAAGAACTTCTTGAGAGTACTCTTCAGAAGCAACATCGATGATATCTATTCGGTTAACCGATTCAGAATCATAGTTTGCGGAGTACCTCGAAGTTTGATCAAGGTTAAAGGTGACAGCTTCATTACCAACACGTAATGTGATTTCTTGCTCAAATACATCTATGAGAGCACGGCCCGTTCTCAGGAATCCTCGACCAACAATGAGAGGAACCCGATGATCGGCATCAAAATCAACAACCACGAAGTCAGCTGGGAAATGGAACTTTCCTACTTTCACAAATACGTCCTCAACAATGCCAAGAGGACGGGATATGGAACGATCTGCAAGCTCGAGAGTCATGCATGTAGGAGTAAGTTCCGGAAGAGAAAGTTTCTTCCACACTGAATAAGGTATAAGGTTTATGCTTGCATCAAGATCTGCTAAGGCAAAGCATTCAACCATTCCTGGGAATACACAAGGTAAGAGAAATTTCCCAGGATCTCCAAGCTTTTCTGGAAGCTTCTTCAGGATAACTGCAGAGCAGTTCTCGTTAAGAGGAGTTTTTGCCATTTCAAACAGCTTTTCCTTATTGCTTAACATGTGTTTGAGAGTCGATGCGAACTTGGGCATCAGCATGATAGCATCCGCAAAGCTTATGTCAAAGTGTAATTCTTGGAAAATTTGGAAAAATTTGTCCATTTGATGACTGGCTTTTTCGCGGAGCTTTTGCTCATTCAAACGTGATGGGTAAGGAATAGAAGATTTGGATTTCTGATTCTCAACAGGAGCTACAGGAGGTTCAAAAACAACTCCTTGATTTAACTTGGGTTTCTGGACAACTTGAGGTTGGACTACCGAAGGTAGGACGTGTGCGGTACTTCGTGGGCTTGAATAATGCACCTTGTCCGTTGTTTCCTTGGTAACTTGACTCATTGCCACAGGTGGAGGAGGCATTGGAGTCGTAGGTCCATTATGTGTCCTAGGTTCACTTTCCACTACCTTCGGGAGAGAAGAAGAAGAGGTAGTAGGAATAGCAGGTCCATCATATGAAACACCACTTCTGGTCGTGATCGCCTTTGCATCGCCCCTCGGGTTAGCGATCGTGTTGCTCGGAAGTTTTCCTGAGCCCGAGGGTTGATCATTTAAAGACTTCTTAAGATCAGCAATCTGACTGACCAACAACCTGTTCATTTCATCTTGGGATTTCATGAATTGCTTCAGTAACTCATCAGATGATGGTCCTGGAGGAACAATGGCGGGAGGAGCTGGAGGGATAATTTGAGGCCGTATGTTTTGATTATAGCCAAAATTCCCTTGATTAGGATTCATATTCCCATGAAATTGATTCCCTCGATTGAAATTGTTTTGATTAAGGTTTCCTTGATGTTGGAAACCTTGATTGGGTCCAGGATAGAAATTACCTTGGTTTTGATAACCTTGGTTCATTCTTGGTTGGTTCTGATTCCGGTTTTGCATGTTATGATTCTGATTAAAACCGGGTGGTGCCTGATTAGTGTTAGCACGGTAGTGTGGTTCATTTTGAGGACGGTATTGATTACCTCCCTGCTGTGAACTACCGGCTAGAGAATTGGCTTCAAACGGACTACCATCGGTGGCAGTACAATTGTAGTATGCATGAGGACCACCACAAGTGACACAACTCTCGACTTTCTTCACTTCACCATGTGTTGGTGTCTGAGTGAAGGTCACTTTCTTCTGGTTAGCAAGAACCAAAGCCTGAACAATGTCTGTGAGTTTGTCAATCTTAGCATCGGTGCTAGATGTACTCACGGGGGAAGAAGAAGAAGAAGGTCCAGCATGAGACTGATATGTCTTTGCTCGGAAAGGACGGACCTGAGATTTGTTCTCAATGATTTGCAAGGCCTCTTTTGTGGTCTTGCTCAGGAAATTACCTCCCGCGGAGGCATTCAAAGAGTCTTGATTAGTCTGATTGAGACCATTGTAGAAAGTATCCATTTGCATTAACTCGGTAAAACCATGATGCGGACACTTGCGAAGCAACTCTTTGTAACGATCCCATGCCTCCCCGAATGATTCATCAAATCTCTGAGAAAATTTCATTATCTCATTCTTAAGACTTGTGGTTCGGGATGGAGGATAGAACTCGTTAACGAACTTGGTGACTAGATCTTCCCATGTCTCAATAGAACGAGGGGGTTGTTTCTCAAGCCAATTCCGGGCTTGTCCCTCTAGAGAAAATGGGAACAGAAGAAGCTTGATAGCTTCATGTGGGACATTCTTGTACTTGATGGTAGATGCAATCTTGTTAAACCATCGAATGTGTGCATGAGGATCATCCCGCTCAAAACCATAGAATTGGCTTTGGGTTACTAGATTAAGCAACCCGGTTTTGAGCTCAAAAGTATCAGCCACGATGGCTGGGACAACAATGGCATCTCCGTAACCCTCGATGGGTGCTTGGAGAAGCTCATTCATAGGTTTGTCTTCTGCCATTTCGACAGGGGGTGGTGGTGGTAGACGTTCCTCAGTCACGGCTGAAGGAGCTGAACGTCCCCTACGTCTACGAGGAATGTTTCCAAGCTCAGAAAGTGGACTTGTAGAACTGGAAGAACGAGTGCACATGCACTAAGTATAAAAATCAATTTTCAAAACAAATGAGGCAAAACGACAAGTGAACTTAACCAATAATCACAAATGAAATGGCTTCTTTGAAAAAGGTACACCAAATCACAAGGACACAAAGGCAAGTTTTAAATCTGATGTTCGGGAACTTATTATGGTCACACCCCCAGTTAGTAGGTGTACTGCCTTGATTTGCGGTGGTTGATTTTTATGTATATATTAAGTACCACTGAAAAGACGTAGGTAAGATTTGTGCAGATGGGTTTAAAAACTTTTTGGACAATATTTTTGGTATCGTCCCGTTTAACCAAATCGTATTTCTTTAAGAATCACCTTAAAAGAAACACAAGATAGAAAACGTTCCGATTGTTTTGTTGTTTTATATTTTTTTGGTGTTTGTTAACACTTTAGGAAAAGTGCTAATGAACTTTTTGATTTTCTTATAACTTTACAAAAAACTTTTTACAAATGATGGGGTATGTGCAAGAATGGGTCTGAAAATGGCTAAACACACGCTAAAGCCTCCCCGGCAGCGGCACCAAAATTTGATCTGTGCTGAACTAGTCAAGTCTAATCACACAAGCTAGCCACTTGTGAATGGCTAACCGTAATAGACTTAAAACTGCTTAAAACACAAATACAATGAAGTCCTAGAGAATAGAATGAATTTCCGGGTCGTTTAGTCCCACGGAGACTCAATGGTGTGTCAAAACTTATTCAGATGATAGAGTGATCACTAAGGATAGTGATCAGTAAAGGTTTTGGATGAGAAATTACACTACTGATTGATTGGAATGGAATTGGAAACAGAATTGGAAAGCACAACAATCAGATATAACAAACGTAAAACGTACGTTTAAAAACTACGTATACGTACAAAATAAAAAATGGAATCTAAGAAATAAAAGACCTAAAAATATGAAAATAACATTTTTGAAATCCTAAAAATAAAAGAAAATTATTAGAAAAGGAAAATTATTTTTACAACTATTTATTTAATTATTATTAATTAAAAACTGTTTTAACTATTTAATAAATACTCTAAAATAGAAGAAAATATAAAATAAGGCTAGAAAAATAAAACTATGATTCAGAAAAATCTAAAATATTATAAAACTAATTTTAAAATTAAAAATATATTTTTTTTACACTTTTTATCTAATTATTACTAATTAATTATTATTTAAAATACACTTAAATACTAGAAAATATAAAATAAACCTGGAAAAATGAAATTTTAACTTGGAAAAATCTAAAATATGATAAAACTAATTTTAAAACTGAAAAGATATTTTTTATGCTTTTTAATTATTTATTACTAATTAATTACTATTTTTAACTATTTAAAATTATAATAAATACTAAAAAGATTAGGAAAATTATGAAACTTTTTCTAAAAATAACTTAAGGTGACAGAAAACTAAGAAAAATATAAAAACAAGATTTGCTTAATAATAAGCTAAAAAGAAAAATCAAAAAGCTAAAACCTATTAAATAAATGCTATCACTGATTTTAAATTGATATTTTTCTGGATTTTCTTTTTGAAAACTACTAAACTACTTAAAATATGAAACTTTTATAAAGACAAAAATTTTATAAATTACAAATAAGCTGTTTGACAAGCTTATGGTCACAACAGATATGCTTATGAGCTTATTTTGATGGAATAAGCTAAAACAAGCTCACCAGCTGAAACAGAAGCTAAAATAAGATGTTATAAGCTACAAGCTACTCAAATGAAGTTAAAAGACAAAGAAAATCACACTGATAAGTTAGAATAAGCAGATAAGCACTTATGACTTTTGTGTTGAAAAACAGAAAATGGGACAAAGTTTGAGCTTATTGCAGCCCTACCAAACAAGCTAGAAAATGAAAAAGTAAACTTGACACCTCTAGAAGGCTTGGCTGGTATTCCAAAAAGCTAAGAATTACAAGCTATGGACAACTATAGAGCTTTTGGTGAGCTTATAAAGATGACACCAAATCACTGCTCAGCTCAAGCTGAGACAGTTGATACTGAGTTTTGGGACAAAACAGAAGCTAGGTGCAGCCCTAGCTATTAAGCTTCAAAATGGAAAAATAAACTTGGAACCTCAAGAAGGCTAGGCTGGCTACCCAAAGAACCAAAAATCACAAAATATGAGCAACTAATAAGCTCTGTGCAAGCTTATCAAGTTGGACTTCCCAACTGTGCACAGAGCATGGTTTTCAAACTGGTACTCAAAATAAGCTAGTTAAAAAGCACTTTAAAAGCTGATTAAAGGAGAACTAGCATTTTTCTAATTTTTTTTAGCAACCAAACTTTGATAATCCAAAAGCTTATATCCTGAATCTCAATATTAAACACACAGTGAAATCCTAAAGTTTATTCAAAAATGACCAAATGAGAATTTGACTTTTTGATTTAAACTAAAAGTTTGACCAAAGTGAACTTTGATCTGATTCTATGCACTGAATTAGATGTATTAAGGTATATAGAGACTGATTTGATTAACACTAACAACTTATAAACACAAAATCATGACTATGAATCATCAAATTCCAATAGTAAGTGACAGAGATGAGATTAAATGGAATTTTGACTTTTGATGAAACAACCACTGGTTTTTCTTGTTGCAGTGAGTTATTATGACCAAGTTGAACACAGAACAACCAAAAGTACAAGCTCTAACCCAGTGAATCAAGTTAAACCAAACACCACTTATATGACTGTATTGGAACTTTTTCAAAGCAAATCACAAATTACAACCATGAAACTTATTGCAGACATCATAGTATCACTTAATAAGACTAAATAAACATAAACCAACAGTAACTACAACATAAAACTAAGGATTGATGATGATGCAGTTTTTACTGTCAAATTAAGATTTTTTATAAACCACAAATTTAAAAGAACAACACACTGATTTTAATGATTAGATATACTTAATTATAACTAGTGAACAATAAAACACAAAGATTAAAGCTAATGAATAATCAAAACAGTGAAATGCAAAAAATGAGTAAAAGGCTTACAAATGGCTATCCAACTGAAAACTGAGAACAAGGATCAATTAACACCCCTATTAGCTTACCACTAAGCTTCTAACCCAAGGCCATCCAAGATTTACCCTGCTCCAGCTGTGTACATCAATTCCATATGATTTTTTATTTTTCAACTAATTAATTTGTATTTTTGGTGATTTTTGACTTTTGCTTCTAAACTGCCTTTTAGTGTTTCTAAAAGCTTTACTAAGCTTTCTGGGAGCTTATGTGTGCTATATCAATCCATTATAACATCTACAAACAACATTTGATCATATGAGATTTTGAGCACGAAATTTGCATAAACTTTAAATAGAACTTGATAATGATGTTAGGAATTGGAAAATTTCTTAGTGAAGAGTCGGTCACCCCAAATGTTATCTAGCTTAAGTTAGCTCGTAGACTTGTCGTTAGTTTCGTTATTTATCAGTTTACTAGTCAGTTATTAGTTTAGTCTAGCGTAGTGCAACACCGTGGAGGAAGGACGGGTCTTTACCCACTGTATCCCTGATCCACAGGCCGATAGGAGGTCGTGTCTTATGTAACTATAAATACCCCTTCCATCCATGGAAGGGGTGGTGCTTCATAATCTAATACTCTATAATTTGTGTAACTCTCTAGCAAGAACACCCTCTCTCTCTACTTTCTCTCTCTAAAATGGAAAACATGTATTTTGATCTCCCAAGACCACCCGAATCATCAACACAATAATATACACGATCCTACAATTGGTATCAGAGCCAAGGTTATTGTGTTGTGTTGATCCGTTGTGGTTTTGATACATTTGTAAAAACTGTTTTTGGTACTTTTGTTGGTCGGAAAATATGTTTTGGTCGGATTATATGCTTTTGGGTTAACTGGTTTTTGTCATGTGGTTTATTTCTTGTTAACAGTTGTTTTTGTGTCAATATTGTCCAAACAGTGGTCAATATTGGTCATCAATAAGTCTCACATGGGTCAAAGAATGTCAATAACATTGCTTTTTGTGTCCTTTGCGTAAATGATATCAGTTCTGGTTTGTCAAAGTGGTCAAACGGGTCATACTAAGCACGTCGTATAGCAGGTTTTTCTGGGTTTATTATGAAGGTGGTCGTAAAACATGGTCGGAAACATCGCCGGAAATAGTAAAAAGGTCAAATTTTTCTTGGTAGCGATATGTCTTAAACTGTTTCTTTATAGCGAGTTAATTGTAGCGACTTGACACGAATAAACCTAGCGACTTGTTACTGAACAAGTCGTAGCGACTTAGTGCTAGCGACTAAGTGCTAGCGACTAAGTGCTAGCGACTTAGTGCTAGCGACTTAGTGCTAGCGACTTAGTGCTAGCGACTAAGTGCTAGCGACTAAGTGCTAGCAACTTGGTTTGGCTAATTGACTCATGACCACAAACATTGCTAGCGACTTGACACACAGAAAGGAAGAAGAAGAAGACCTAGACTATTTGACCACGACTTCAAAAACCAAATACCAAAATTAATATCACGACCTCAGTAACACTTAACATCAGTGGTCCATGATTCTCATTACTAGAAAATGTGTTACAACAAAATCATCTCAACAGTTCCCAAACATTAACCATCATCTAGACTCAACTACAAGACTCGATACTAAAATTGGTTTCATATACCTTCGATCTCAGTTTTATATTCCTTTGGTTCTCAACGTCTCGTCTAAACACATAAAGGAGTAAGTATACATCACAGATTCGTGTCATAACTAACATAAATGGAACATAGATCTCAGCTCTCCTCTTCGTGGTATCTTTAAGACACAACAACACCTTGAAGGTTTGTATTTTCGAAAGAGTTTCAGCATCATTGATCTTTTGAAGATGTTTCTTCAATTAATGTTCGAATTTACAAGATTCAGAATATAACAAGACTGTTATTTCTTCTCTTTAATTCTTTCATTGTCAAACAATAACATATTCAAAATCAGTTCTTCACTATCATTCGTTTGAACCATTTGACTTAAATTGTTTTTCGAACTCAGAAAGAAGTGAAATAACAACGAGTGTTAATCCCTTTTTCGGTTTCTGGGTTCATTTTTATTAAACTCAAGACATCACTATCATATACAACTCTAATATAAGTCCTTCCAATTACCTTGGTTTGATCGTGTAGCCGTGACATAACCTAAACCATCTCTGTGGTATATTCGAATGAGGTATCTCGTTGCCATCCCTGTGGCCAAGATGTTGTCTCGAGCCAACCCTGTGGCGAGACCATCCCTGTGCTTATTAGATGTGAGTTGTGATTTATTGTGAATGAAACCGGTTAGGAGGAGGCGTATGATATTTAGGGTTTGATGTACTACTGATTTTATTTGGAGATTTGGTTTTGTGATCGAGAGGATTTGTGAGAAGTTTGGAGGCGGATTTGTTATTAGGGTTTGGAGAGAATCAGTGATATGGGGGCGGATTGTTTGAGATGTGTGTTTTAGGTTTAGGGTAAAAGTGAGACAAGTTATATAATACCCGGTTTTGTGTGTAAATTGGATCGGACGGTTATTCTGGTGATTGGGCCTTGGATGTGGATTTGATGCAACTGGTATTCGACATTGGGCTTTGGTCAGTTGGAACACTCATTCAAATGGTTGCTATCCGAATTTTTATTCTTCTTAAAATTTGAGGATACAAATTTTAAATGAGAGGTATTTTGGTATGTTATAATTTCACGGATGGATACAAATTTCTCGGCTTGTGCGAAGAAGTAAAAATTGACTACGGGGTTTGTGTACGGTTTTATTGAAGTGACGTTATCTTCATATGTGGTCATTACTATTAGCCGATGAACCGCTGCATGTTCCCCTAAAACAGATATTCACCGAAACCTAATTTGTCATAACACATTCAAGCTGACATTGTTTACGGTTTTGTCTTGATTTTGTAAAATCCCGCGAAAGAAATTATTTCTCGGTTTAAATCATAGACTTGTAAAATCCCGTAACAATGGAAACATCCTGGTAATTAGTAAAGTGCATTTCCGGATCTATCTTACGGTTTATTCTTGGTTTTGTAAAATCCCGCGAAAGATACTAATTCTCGGTTTAAACCATAGAGTTGTAAAATCCCGTAATGATGGAACCATCTTGGAGAAGAGAAAGTGTAATTTTGGATCTTACTTGATACTGATGCTACGGTTTCTGCTTCAATGAAGGGATAAACAGGGTGTACTTCATGAATTGGATGTGTGTTTGGGTTATCTTCGTGGCAGTTTGGTTATTACATGGTTTTACGGGGTTATGTGCTTTTAACCATGGTCGGGATGAAACCATTATCAGAGTTCGTTTAAATATCAAAGAAGGCTAGATTTGAGCAGTTAACCAGAGGATGTGACAACGGCGTTAATTCAGTATTATTTATTTGAGGTTGAAGTGAAATATCACGGGCGAGTGCACTTAGTATCTGAAGGTATCGGGGATGGTTGGATGAAGATACTTCGAGATCCTTGTTCAAGCTTATTATCAAAAACGAAGACTTGGAAATCTAGTTATTGTTGGGTGACTTTTACCTTTTCTGTTACCACTTGGGGGAATTGGGCTCTTATCACCTCAAAATAACTATCACTTAAAGGAGTTACGTTGTAGTGCTCAGTGTCACATTCAATTGTGGATTTTCAAGAGGTGATATACGTCTTATACTCGATGGTTGGTTGGTTGAAGAGTATAGAGTACTTAGAGATTCAAATGGGCATGAAGTCTCGGCACCGCTCTTTGTTACATATGTGCAAGTTTAAGTCACGAGTTCAGGGTAGTTTACTTCAGGGTCAAATTCATCATATTGGGTTATCTCCATCAGCTGTCACTTCAAAGGGCCTACTGAATGATAATGGTTGAGTACATGTTTTGCCAAAAGAGATGTTGAAAAGAGAGAGATTATGACGTATGAACACTTCAGTTCATGCCTCGTACTCTAAAGAAAAGAAATGTGTACGTTTCAGTGTGCATTATCTTCCGAAGAAGAGAAATCTTCTTATGACGTCTGTTCACTTCAGTTCAGGCCTCGTACTCTCAAGAAAAGAAATGTGTACGTTTCAGTGCGCATTTTCTTCCGAAGAAGAGAAATCTTCTTATGACGTATGAACATAGCAGTTCATGCCTCGTTCTCAAAGAAAAGAAAAGTGTACGTGTCAGTGCGCTTTATCTTCTGAAGAAGAGAAATCTTCTCTATTATGACCATTCTCATCAACATGCTTCATACTTTTTCCATGCGCTTCAGTCATCAAGTGAACCGGGCTACTATTGATTGTTTTCTGATTCCACTTTCTCAACTATAATGACGATGGCGACATCCGGTGCTAATTTTGCGGGGGAGAAGTGTGAATAGAATACATTTGGATGATAATCACTTGTTTATTCAAGAATGGCATCTTCGTATGCAATTCTTGAGGGGGAGAAGAAGTGTGAATTTTTTGATTTTTTGCATGGTTGATTCATATTTGAGAATATATGGTCAAACGGCTCCAAACTCATGTAAGAACCGAGCTTCTTATTATCGGGTCATCTTCACATGATGTTTCTCACTAAGAGTCGTTGGTTGACATCTTCACTCGGATTGATGAGTTTATCGACAAAGTGCTTCCGGTTAATGCTTCACGTATACATCAACATGATGATTCCGAACAACCTTCTGTTCTTGTTTGATGTGATTGTTTGCTTGGTATTACCATTTTGTGTGTTCGTTGCGGCCTGATTGCTGATTTCCTTGATGAACATCTTTCTGTTCTTGTTTGATTGGGAGGGATTTTAGTTAAGGGGATTTGCAAGATGTAAGTTGATTGGGATGCTTTTTGGTGATGTTCTTGTTTTTGGTGAGTTGAAGATGTTAACTTTCTATTCCCCAACTGGACAATCTTGAAGAAGGTCGAGTCTACAGTCGGTTCTACATTTTCTGCTACATGTTAGAAGACTAAAGACGAGTTGCATTTAACGATCTAAAGACTTCTTCTTAATCTGGGCATTTATCAAACAGATTGTCGGTTTAGGGGAGAGCACTAATTGGGAGTGTGGTATAAGTCAGATTCAATCCCCAATTAGACTTGCTCATATTCTGTAGCAGTGACTCCTCGAGACGTTGTTATTGACTAATTCTCGTATTAGACATTTGACTCAAGTTGATTACTTCGGAGTTGATCATTTATCACTTATTTGAGATTGAAGTTGATTTTCACAAAGGCGTGTTCTTATTTGATAGCTTGCTCGGGCTAAATAATTTGAGTTGAAGACTTGGTTTATCTAGTTACCAGCAGTCGAGGTGGATGGTTGAAGACCTGGTTAACTATCACTATTAGGAGTTACTTTGTTTTACTCAGTGTCACACGCATATGACGGTGTGGATAATCGCAAGAGGTGTTAATGTCTCATACTTTGTTTGGGTAGTGAGTACTTAGAGATTTGCTTGAAGCATTAATTCTCGACACCGTTCTTCCATCATTGGGTGCAAGCTTAAGATACAAATGTGGGGAAGTTGACTTCAGTTTCAAGTAGGGTATATCGGGTTTTCTTCTTCTGTCGTCACTTCAAATTGTCTACATAAGGGTTGATAAAAATTGTCAGAGTGAGTCTTCAGCAAGTTGATTCTCACAAGAGTTCAAGTGTTCTTCTCAACAAATTTCTAGTATACGGGCTTACAATGAGTTGCTGATTCTGAAGTATCAAAACCATAAAGGGGGAAGGAGACAAGCATCTTAACGCGAGTAAACTTGATGTGCTTAATACTTCTAAGTAATTGAAGATATCCCGGGAAGACAAATGTTATTACCGCAGAGAAACTCAAGGTTTGACTCATGACGAGTAAACTTGATGTACTTAATTCTTCTAAGTGATTGAAGATATCCCGGGAAAACAATTGTCATGACCGCAGAGAAACTCAAGGTTTTACTCATCAAGGCTTTTTGTGTTTGTATTTCATCTACGTGGGGGAAGTGATGCTAGAGAAAGTTTCTGAAGATAACAGAGGTACACTAGTATGTGGTGATTTCGATGGTATCGCAATGATCAGGGGAGAGAGAATGTGTACATTGGGGATGCTCAGCTGTTTCACTTGAGTGCTTAATCAGTGATTTAGAGATATAATCACTTATTCCGGTGTTGACATCCGCAGAGATTGTCACCCGCAGAGATAATCAGTGACTTGGCCTGCTTCTTCAATGTTATCAGTTATTCATTCCTTGTATATTGGTATACTTCGGATACTTGAGCTTCATACACATTCATCAGGGACGAAAGATGTGAACATAGGGGAGGTGTTCTACATTACCCTCTTGATGTGTATTCGGGAGAGTTCTTGGATATTGGTGTACTTCGGGTTCTTGAGCTTCATACACGTTCATCAGGGAAGAAAAATGTGAACATGGGAAGGTGTTCTTCATTCCCCTCATGAAGTGTATTTGGGAGAGTTCTAGAGCATTATACAAAGAGGCTGACTGCAACAATTCAACTACTTGGGGGAACTGCTCTCTTGACACCTTTTGGAATGGATCGCTTCAGACTTCAGTGGTTATGAAATTTGAGAAGATTATTTTATGTGTGAAATGATACGTTGCTGTTCTTCTATTGGATGATATAACCTCGAACGGAGAATCTCGATCATCGGTCTTAAATGGAGCAGCGGGATTTATGATTATGGTGTGCATCTCTGTGCACCTGGCTAAGGCAAGCTTGAAATATAGCTTCGAATCTGCTCAACATAAGGATTTTCGGTTTGGGGGGAAGCTGCCAAAGTCTCACTTTCAAGTGGCTCAATTTCTCTCTTCGATTCAAGAGTCTTGGAAGCTTTGGTGGTGAAAGTTTTAGGGATGATGACTTCTATCTTCTACAACGGGGCTGTTCGATATCCTTATCTCGGTACTCGTATCATCATCTTCTTTAACTATATCATCTACTCTATCTTTGTATATATTTATCTGAAAAACCAAATACAAAATTATAAAACCAGCAAAACAAAATAGAAAAATATAAAACCAAGAAAAAGAAAATAGAAAAATATAAAACCTACAAAAACCCATAAAAAATCAGAAAATTTGAAAAATTCCAAAAATATGTTTTCTCTAGACATGTCTTCTGGTATCGATAACATCTACGGTCTTAGAAATGTCATTCAATAATGGCACGGGACAATAGATGAAGTTCGAGCAGGAGGTGTAAATATTCTTTTCCAAAACATGTCAAAAAACTATGGCTTACAGTTACTTCAGACTGTAACCCGTGCTTAAATTATGGCTTGCAGTTACTTCAGACTGTGACCCGTGCTTAAACTATGGCTTGCTATTATTTCAGATAGCAACCCGCTCTTCAAAAGAAAGGAAAGTGCTGCGCTAAAACAATTTTCAAATATTTCGTGCACTTATCCTAAAACAATTTAAGGAAAGTATGTCGAAGGACTGCTGTTCCTACACAAATGTTTTTCCGTCTATAATTCTTCAGAAAAATATTTGTTGTATTTCAAAAATGGTGGTAAAATGAGTTGCTTGAAAAAAACAATCAGGATCAGAGTTTTCGTATTAACTCGCAAAAACTCAATCGATGAATTCAGCACTTTTAAAACTTTTCAAGAAAAAGAGTCATTGATTGAGGGGAAGAATATTTTTCAAATTTATATCTTCTAACGGACTTTCTTAAATATCCTACGTGTTTATCTTAAAAAATATAATTGCCTATGTTGAAGGACTAGGTTTCTAGGATATGATTGTTAGGTTTAGATGATTAAAGTTTGATGAACACATTATTCCCTTACTATATATGATCTGATTGTTATGTTGAATTGACTTTAATTAGTCGATTGTTGTTATGGGTGATGTCGACCACCATATATCTGTATGTGTGTTCACTAACGTATGCAGATATCATGGATATAAGAATGTTCCCGATCCGGATCCCACTAATGATGATGATTGGATGCCGAAAGGAAAGGGTAACTATTTCTTGGGTTGACAAATGAAGAAACGGAGCTTAATTGAACTTCAATGGAGAGTTGGCATATATGCAACATAAGAGGTCTCACTGCATCAGCAGATGGTTTTCTTCTAAGTGATTGAAGAAAACGGAGCTTAATTTGACCTCAGTTGGCATTCAAAATGCAACGTAAGAAGAAGTCTCACTGCATCAGCAGACGGTTTTTCTTCCAAGCCCTACAGCAACAACAGAAGCTTCTCAACCACCTAACATATCTTTGTGCAGGATAATCGTGATGATACCATTTCTCTAAAAACTTTGAAATATTGTTTTTGAAAATGGAAAAATATTGTTTTGAAAATATATTGGACTAAATTTTGAAAATCACCGGACTTCATTTTATCAAAACTTAAGTCACTCAATTATTGACTTTGGTCATCGATTGAGGGGGAGAGTGATTTAAAATATAATATTTTCAAACAATATTTCTTCATAAAAGTTCCGGGTTGTACGTTAAAATGTGGTGATCTAAAGATTTAATGTTATGTCATGGTATGATTTTTTCTTTAGAATCAAGGTCTTTCAAAATGAAATTTTTTCTGTTCTTGTTTGATTGTGAAATTGTTTTGTTTTACTTAAAAGATCTCTTAAAAACTATCATACCTGACACTAACAATCTTTAATGTCTTAAAATGGTCCGTATCTGTCATCTTTCAAAATTGAATCTTGCCACGTCTTTCCCCAAATTTTTCTAAATGATTTAAATCAGTTGGGATCACAAATCTCAAATGGTTTGATATTTCTGATCGGGGTAAAGATCGTGTTTTAAATCTCAAATCTGTTTTAAATGGAATTGGTTTTAGTCCTTTAAAGGCACTCCTGCCTCCATGTGCCAAACGATTTCAAATACACAATGCACATGTTGAGGAGGAGGATTTATCCAAAAAAACCAGATGAGTATTTAAACAAGGCCACATTTTCTCCCATGTTTTCTAAACCTAATTAAATCACTTGAGATCCAAAATCTCAAAGGATTTGATATTTTTGATCGGGGGAGAAATTGTGATTTAATAATGAAATTTGATAAAAGTTGATCGTTTTGATTCAGTTGTGCAGGCTGCTCTCTCATATGTGCTAAACGCTTTCGAATCTCGAAGCACATATTGAGGGGGAGCAAAACACAATCAAGGTGGCCACATTTTCTCCCATGTTTTCTAAACCTAATTAAATCACTTGAGATCCAAAATCTCAAAGGATTTGATATTTTTGATCGGGGGAGAAATTGTGATTTAATAATGAAATTTGATAAAAGTTGATCGTTTTGATTCAGTTGTGCAGGCTGCTCTCTCATATGTGCTAAACGCTTTCGAATCTCGAAGCACATATTGAGGGGGAGCAAAACCATCGAGGTACAAAAGTTTTTTTAAAGAGATTATAAAGTACCTTGATTGTGTTTTCAAATGGTTTTCTTAATGGATTTTGTGATTGTGGATGTGCTTCAAAAGAACTCTTGCCTCTATGTGATAAAAATGATTTCAAAAATCCTATGCACATATTGAGGGGGAGAATTTTACCATGAAAATCAAATGGCTTTTTCGGATGAAAATTGTGATCAAAGAAAATATTTCAAAGTCCTCTTGCCTCCTTGTGCTAAACAATTTATAAATCATACGCACATGTTGAGGGGGAGGTTTTCTAAATGATCAAAACTATTAGGGTACAAAATGCTTTGATCTCGTATCACAAGTACCTTGATTGTTTTTCCAAATGATTTTTCAATTGGTTTTAAGGAAGAATGAACAATACCAAAAGACCGACCAATTTACTTTATGCATGGAGTTATAAGGATGGTTAGGTTAGGTATTCGTTCCCACGATCCGCCAGAACCGGAGGGATCTACCCAGGGACAATCCACTAGATAGTGTAGAGTCCTTAGGTATATTGAAAAAAGGAGAAATGTGAGATACGGGAAGAGTGCGGACTGAGACAGAGCTAGTACTGGAATAAACCCAACAAGGTGCTAGTTATGAAGTCTCGGTAAGCACTGAAGGGGTTGAAGAATGAAAAAGAAATGAATGATAAAAGGGTGAAAAGTAATAACCCTCCATCAATTCAACCTTAGGGCAGAAACCGGGTTCAATTCATATGCTACTGGTGGTTACTAAGGTAACACTGGTATTGAAGACAAGACATCATGGACCCAGTGATGCACTGCACTAAACTTCCCAAACCACTCAAGTTCCTCTTAAAAGGGCTTGTTTCATTCTCACGGGGAACCGACATTATCTATCGACTTTCTCTTAGAGATTGTTGATATTGAAGAAGGAGACCCTCTCCCTAGTCTCCGACACAGGAACCAAATGTGCACGATTGAGTCTAGAGCCAAGAGATCATCCACAATATCTCATTAGGACACTAAATTATTGAAGACTTGCTGTTTCACACAATGTGGAAAGTAAGTACATATTAAGAGTCCTACGCATTATCCTTGTGGTATTGCCAGAACATCCGAGTGATATGAAAATATTCACGATGAAGATGGAAATCCTTCTAGAGCCAACATCAAACAAGCTCTTGGTGGGTGACATGTGAGATCTTCTCGTAAGATCAAACTTGTGACAACTGGATAGAAACAATGGGGCGATTCAGTCTTGAATCAACCTTGGTCCAGGAATGGAATTGACGAATACTTTTGGAAAAACCGTTCGATGTGCAAATCTTCTTTTCTCTAGCACGTCGAATGTGTACTTATGTTTTCAAATTCAAAAAGTATCTCTGATTGAAAAATACTTTTAGAAAAACCGTTCGACGTGCGAATCTCTCCTTTTCGCTAACACGTCGAATGTGTACTCATTCTCTAATACAAAAAGTATTTTGTTTGAAAATTGATCTTTCTCACAAAACCTTCGTCGTATTGCAAAACTCTTTCTTCAAGCAATACGCGATTGTTTTTCAAATCATTTTTCATCAATCAGTGAATCTCAATTCGCTGGTTCACTCACTCCGTGTTGTCTTCTTTGAGACGTTCCGGTTTGAGAACAGCTAGAACAGCTGCGAAACCCTGTCAAGGAGATTCTTAGGAATCCTACCTGATCACAGGCAGTACTTGTACTGATCAACGGGGAACCGTGGGCCGTGTACCTCAATTCAACGAAAGTGATCAAAGACACTTTCGTGCGCTTTATTGCTAACTGTCTTATGCAGGTACACCCCGACGATTGCAGCTGATCAGAATTGAGGAGTCAATCCAATGCCGCATGTTCACAGCAACCACACTTAATTGAAGAAATCATGACTGGTGCATATCTACATAACCTGGTTCTGATATTTTTATACTATGCTTCTGCTACGCTGCTGCAAATATCATGAACCAGTAAGGCTTCCGCTACTCTGATGGAAAGATGTCATGATTCAAAAGTGTGAGCATGTCGGTCCAAAAGTCACAACTTCACATGATGGCAACACAATAAAGGGTGATCCAGAGATTTACTGTGGCTGATGATCTCAAAGAAAGCTCGAAGATCATCAAGATGTGGATCAGTTCAAAGACCTCCACTGAAAGTACAGATCAATGCGGACTTTGAAGTTGCACTACAAAAGCACAAAGATTGCGGAAATGAAGAATTCAAGTCTGCGAGCTCAAGAACATTATCAAGAATAGAATGCTAGGATTCGAAATGTAAAACATGGGGTGACCTCCCTTAGGGGGAGATTGTTAGGAATTGGAAAATTTCTTAGTGAAGAGTCGGTCACCCCAAATGTTATCTAGCTTAAGTTAGCTCGTAGACTTGTCGTTAGTTTCGTTATTTATCAGTTTACTAGTCAGTTATTAGTTTAGTCTAGCGTAGTGCAACACCGTGGAGGAAGGACGGGTCTTTACCCACTGTATCCCTGATCCACAGGCCGATAGGAGGTCGTGTCTTATGTAACTATAAATACCCCTTCCATCCATGGAAGGGGTGGTGCTTCATAATCTAATACTCTACAATTTGTGTAACTCTCTAGCAAGAACACCCTCTCTCTCTACTTTCTCTCTCTAAAATGGAAAACATGTATTTTGATCTCCCAAGACCACCCGAATCATCAACACAATAATATACACGATCCTACAAATGAGATTAAGGATTGGAAAAGATTCAAATACACTTTAATAACTTAAACAAAGTACTGTAAAGACTTAAAATACACTGGAAATTTGAAATTGATTAAAAACGACTAACTTAAACTAAAATACACTAGATGATGATGATACATTGCTTCTCCTCCCACTTTTATAGACTTTTGAGACTCTCTTGATATCTCTGATTGTTTCCCACCTTATCTGAGCCATTGGATCATTGAAATGCATCAAAACCGTCCAAGTGGATTTTGGCGCCAAATTCTTCATAGCAGGTTTTGATATTAATTGGGGTGGGTTTGAGTCAATTAAGGATTTTTGGTGTTAGTGGAGGTGGAGGGGACAAAGTAAGGTGAGGGGTGGAGAAAATCATGGAAAACCATGACTGGTTTTGGGATTACAGGAAGGGGAGAGGGAGTGAACAGTGTTGGCGGTTTTTCTTGCCCGTTTGACTTTCGTTGACCGGAGGCTAATATTAAACGGGGTCCAAGGGTCAAGGGTCATGTGGAGTTGGGCTAGGGGTTTGGATTTGGGCTTTGGATATTAAAAAGGGCCGGTTTGGATTGGATTTGATATATAAGTAACAAGGACCAAATTTGTAATTCCACCAAACTTGAGGGACTGAACTTGAACTTTTTCCAATGCTCTCACAAGGACCAAAATTGCCATAAATGAATAGTACAAGGACCCTTTTTGCATAAAATTCCTTTTTTATAAGTCCAAGGACTAATTTTGCAAATTTTCAAACTTTAGGGACCTTTTCCGCCATTTGACCAAAGAATCATTCAAGGACCATTTTTAACAACTTAGAATACTTCAGGGGCCTTGAATGATAAAATTCCACATTTTTGAATTCCAGGGACTAGATTTGACAACTTTTAAAACTTGGGGGACTAAAACTGCCAATTTTGCAAACTTGAATCATTTTTCATCTGATTTTGATATTTTTGCATTTAAAACACATAAAACACTGATTTGTGATATTTTCATCAATTTGATGCATTTCTAAGTGTTTTCAGATGATTTTGCAGTTTAGATTGTACAAAAATGATGAGTATTTAGACACTCATCAATGACTCAAACCCACTGCGCTAAAAAATATTCTGGCATCCTCCGGATCCGGGTAGCGGTTGGTATGAAGTAAGATTTCTAGGACGCCATCAAAAGAATCCTCGTCAGAGGGAGGATCCATTACCAGCTTCCCACCATCAAACCATCGCGTGGCAATGGGAGCAACAGAAGAATTTACTGATAAGGTTTTAAAAGGTACCATTTTGAGGGGTCGTTTAAGCCCTTATTTGATCACTTTTGTATCCGTTATTGCTTAATATCGTTCCTTTTCACTTTTTAGGTCTCTTGAAGGCAAAATGCTGGAATGGCACTTATTTGGACGAAAGGCGCGAATATACGAAGAAAATGGCCAAAGTCAGAATCGAGACACTCAAAGCTGCTGAAAACAGAAGGCGACGGCGTCAGGTGTTAATTGCGACGCCGTCGGAGGATTTTTGTGACGATACAGAAGCCAAAAACCCTATTTTCAAGTGACGACGTCGGGCTTTAAAAGAGTAGGCCGTTGCTACTCAGACGGCCTAGATGCAACCCAGACGACGTCAGAAGCTGAAGAGGACGGCGTCACAGACATAAGGTGACGCCGTCGCAAGGTTAACGTGGCCAAGACGAAACCCTAATGACGGCGACACGACGGCGTCACAAAACATAAGGTGACGCCGTCGCATATGTAATATTATATATAGAATCCGAATTTTTCAGTTTTAGGAGAGTCTTTTTGGAGTAAAAACCTAAAACCGAACCAAGGGTGTCTTGTACAGTATTTTAGGGTTCCAAACTCTATCTTACATCAAGATAAGTATTTACTTCATCAATTTAATTATGTCTTTGATTATTTGTGTGTATGCTTGCATGTTCTCCATGTCCGGCTAATTTATTTGTGTGTTTGCTTAGGGAATATGAAACTTAATTATTGAATATTGATTGGTTGTTTCTTATCTTAGTTGATTAATGATCTAGTAATGCGATAGGTCATTCGTTGTGTACTTAATGCTTGATTCATCTTTGTGAACCTTAGAATATAATTACCTGAGTAGTTGTAAGCTAAATCATCCAAAGAGTGCCTTAGAGTAAGAGTTTATTATCCCTAGTGGGTTTTGTAGACGAGACCCTTTGGTAAGTTCAAAGAGTTAGGGAGAAACGCATACCCTACAACTTTAGACACACAACGCAACTAAGAATAAGGACGTGACAACTCAACCATCAATAGGAGATAATTAAGGAGTAGTAAAACCTAAGTAAACACATCTTTAAACTATCATACGAGCACACATTAATTAGACATAGACTACCACCACCTTAGTTTAGATAATTAGATAATAGTAGAGTAATCAGTAGAAATACCAACCCCCCCCAAATCCAATACCCGAGATTCGTACTTTTCAATTTCCTAAAAAACATAATAAAGATAAAAAATAATCTTCTTCAACCTTAACCTTAGCGTAGTAACTTCTCACTAGCATTCCTATTCCCCTAGAGAACGATATCAATACCCGTGGCTTACCCTAATACTACACTACAACGATTAGGTTCACTGCCTAGGGTGTTGAAAAACTTGCTCGACGAAAAGGAAGTTCCTTTGACCCCGAACGCGCTGCTTAAGCGTATCAAGTTTTTGGCGCCGCTGCCGGGGAATAGAATAGCTAGTTAGTAGTCCACCTCGTTTAGGTTCTTTGCTTGATTCCTATCAAGTAAAATTTTTCTCATTTTTAGATTCCTCTTAGTCTATCCCCCTTCTTCGTGACCTTTGTTCGTAACACCCATCACTTTTCATCATGGAAGGTGATAACCAACCACCACTCATCAACCCACCACCAAATGACCCGCCAAGAGCCCGTACTCTTGGTGAATACTCAAGACCAAGCCACCTAGGCTATAGGAACACCATTGAGCTTCCCGACCAAGCCCAAACTACGGCCTTGCGATCCGACACCATCCGGTTGGTGCAAAACGGATGTGCATTCCATGGACTTCGTTCCAAAGATCCAAATCAGCATCTGAGGGATTTCCTCAAAATTGTCGATTCCATCGACCTTGATGCTACTACTCGGGAGACCACGCGCATGCGTCTCTTCCAATTCTCTCTACGGGACCAAGCTAGTAATTGGCTTGAGCGACTTCCCGCCGGCTCCATCTAAAGTTGGGATGATCTTACCTCTCGCTTCCTTGCTCAATTTTTCCCACCGGGGAGAGCCACTAAGCTTAGGAATGACATCTTGATGTTCCAACAACGTCAAGGTGAATCTCTCTACGAAGCATGGACCCGATTCAAGGACTTACTTCATAAAGTCCCTCATCACGACATTGATCTTTGGCTCCAAGTCCAAATCTTTTATGATCATGTCAACTTCCCCACTAAGCGATCCATTGACCAAGCGGCCGGTGGAAAACTTAGTGATCTCACCGCGGAAGAATCATGGGGTATAATAGAGGACCTTGCCCTCTACGACAACGAAAGTTGGGATGACCCCCGTGAGCTACCTAAAACCGTCAAGGCAATCTCCTTGCCTTCCATCAACTCACAACCTTCCGACCGTAGGATGATCGAACTTGAAGATCAAGTTAAATTCGTCATGAGTTCCTACGAAAATCCTAAGTCCTCACGTCAAGTGAATCAAATCACTCTACCTTGTGAGTTATGCAGTGGTCCCCATGACACTCATGATTGCACAAGGCTCCCCGAACAAGCTTTTGCGGACTACGCCTCCATGCGTACCGACGGAGCGGGAGAGAAGTGGTACACTTTCAAACCCGAACAAAACAACTTAGGAAACTCGTATAACCCCTCATGGAGAAATCACCCTAACCTTAAGTGGAACCAAAACTCAAGCACACCCCAAAGCTCATCTAGTTCACCCACTAGGTTCAATTCTCTTAATACCGGGAACCCCACTAATCTTGAGGCAATCGCATCTAGATTTTTGTCATCCCAAGAGACTCAATTGAATAAGCTTGAAGCCGATTTTAAGCAAAAACAAAGCGAGATGACAAACAAGCTTGATGCCCTCTTAAAAGCCTTCAATGAACGGGAAGTTGGAGCACTCCCAAGTGATACCATAAAGAACCCAAAAGTGAATTCGATTGCGTCGACTTCATGTTCTAGTTCACTATGGGAGAATGCACATCCATGCCCCTCACACCCGACGGTTCACTCGGTAAATGCTATCAAAAAGGGTTCCAAGCCATCCAAGAGGTACCAAGGCCCGGCACCATTGGTAGAACCCCCTCTTGAGAAACCCGTCAGCCAAGAATCCAAACCTAGTTTAGAGGAGGAGTACAAGGAACTCCATCAAGAAAAACCGATTCTTGAAGTCTTAGCTCATGCACCTTATTATAATGCTTTGAAAGAAAAATATGAGTTAGAACTTAGGCTTGGAAAACATGGGTCCGCTTTTGTGCGAAACAACTTACCTAAGAAGTTAGACGATCCCGGGCTATTCACTCTTCCGTGTAGGCTTGGAACTTCCAAACCACTCGACGCTCTAGCCGACTTAGGGTCATGCATCAATCTTGTTCCGTTGTTCCTCCATAGAAGCCTTAACTTAGGTAAAATAGAACCAACGGAAACCATCTTAGGTCTAGCGGACGGTAGTGTGGCACGTCCGGTAGGAATAATAAAGGACATGGTAGTACATGTAGGAGAGTTGACTCTTTTGGCCGACTTTCATGTGCTAGACATGAATAAGGACCCGACATGCCCATTACTAGTAGGAAGAGGATTTTTAGCTACCGCTAGTGCCATCATCGATTGTAAGATGTCCAAGATAGTGGTAGGAGAGGGGAGTGCTAGATCAGTTTACGATGTCAAAAAGCATACGTACTACAAGGATGAGGAAATCCCACAAGAGATTAGGTTGGATAGAGAGCCTTCTAGATATGGACCTTGGATTGATAAGAACCTCATAGGCCCCCAAAGACCTTTTTACCTAGATAAAGCCTTCACTAGTAAAGCAACTTTCCAAGAAAAAGAAATGGCTAGGGACATGGAAGTCAACCCGTTCGAGGACGCCTTAGTATTTAGGAAGATGACCGAGTTCCTAGGAAGCTTGCCCGTTAACCTTGTCATGAATAAGTGGAAAGTTGAGGAATCTAAACACAAATGGGATTGGGATAGACCGCCTAGTGATGGTAATGGAGAGTGGCACATTAGGATACAAATCTATGATCCCGATGGTGAGAAGTTTGAAAAGACATATTTAACCGAGCGTACTACTAGGAACTTGAATGATAAGTTTGATCCTTACGGCATTGTTGAGGATAGACTTACTTATATCGGTACGTAGGGGCACGACTACGAGTCTAGCTACAAGACTCTTAAATAAAGAAAAGCGCTTCGTGGGAGGCAACCCATGCTTAATTGTTTGCTTGTTAGTGTCATATATCTTTTATCCTCATGTTTAAATTTGTAAAAATGCTTTATTTTGTTTTTAACCTCGTCTTAATTGCATATAAAGGTATTTTACATAAGGGATAAGTGTAGGGAGGATTACACACGTTTTCAAAAGAAACGTAAACATGAGAATAACAATTAACTAAAAGATATGTATGTTTGTTTGTTCGAGTCAAATGCTTGTATCGAGTCATAATGGATGTTTTTGCAGAGTTTTTTCCAGATTCTAAAGATGTAAATTTTCCAAAATTTTTTTTCAGAAAATCGCAGAACAGTTTTTGTCAGGATAATCTGACGGCGTCAGGATTGCAACCTGACGGCGTCAGGAAGGAGTAAAAACATCAGATCACTTTTTCTCGTTTTCTGAGCTACTTATAAATTTTTGGAATTTTCCAGGTCTTAATTTTCTTAGAAATTCTGTAAACATCCATTCCACAAGCATTATATCCTAGTTTAAATCGAGTCTTATATATATTATTACCGTCGATTTTATGCGAAGGTTTCGTTTGTTTTCTTCAAGTGTGCAGGTTTAGTTTGTCAAGAAGAAGTTACACAAGATTGGAAGGAGCTTTTCACGCAATAATTCTTCTTGGAAAGGATTTAACTACCACTTTACACGGATCCTACCGAGCTAACCAGGGGAGTATTAGTTTCTTTCGTTTTTGATTACCTTCTTTTATCATAACTTTGATACTTTCGGGGAACATTGGGGACAATGTTCAGTTTAAGTGTAGGGAGGGAAAATAAAACGGGAACTTTGAAACTATGCTTATCCTTGATTATTTGCTTTGTCCAATTGTGATTGTGTAATAAACCATGAGAAAATGTCGGTTAGGGTAATTTTGGCACCAAATTTAAATTTTTTCATGACATATAGGAGTGGGCCATTAGTCTTAACAAAAGCGTCTCACGGATAGGAAGTTGCATGACTAGCACAAAAACCCTTTACCACCCAAATTCCACCCAAAATGTGAGGATCGCCCTTAGATTAGTAGGAATTAAAAGCATTCATCTTCAATGCTTAGAGTGTGAACCGGTAGTATATTAGATTCTAGAACTTGTTTTGTGATGCATTCCGAGATCGCAAGTGAGACTACACTTGTGTAGTTAGGAATAACTAAATGATAAGAGGCATTAGGATAACCCTTGTTTGATACCCGTAATATAATTACTTCTTCCACATCGGTTGAGTAATCCCCCCACACCCTTTGCGTTGTACTCATCTTTAGTACACGATACACCTAGTTAACCTCTCAGAGCCTATCCTTTTCGCGGTTCTCGTGATGTTTCGGTTTTTCCGGAATATCAATGAAGAGCATTGTTTACACCCCACCCCCAAATATACACCCAAATCGCCTTAGCCTACCCCTTATGCACTCACTTTTAGTGCAAATGTTTGTTATCACCCTAAACCCTTAGTTCAATTATCTGGTTGCTTGCATGAGTTGCTAAGTCGAGTCATATCCTTTGTATACAGTTTTGGGACGATTGGGATTCATGGGAAAAGTTAAAGTTTATGAAATGACGGGAAGGGAACGTTAAATTCAAATTCCCTTTGTTTGCGTAATAATGTACCCCAAGTGTTTTGATCTTTTCAATTCGGGTCAAATTAGTGTTAGAGTAATAAAAACTCAAGTGTAGGGATGTGCCTATAAATCCCTATCATTTTGATGTTACCGTAGAGGATGGTAGAGTAAAAGTGGATGAAAAAAAAAAAAAAATCGAAAAAAAATAGAAAAAGAGAAAAAGAAAAAAATAGAGTGTTAAAAAAAAAAAAAAAAAAAAAAAAACATACGGGCTACCATCCTACATCTATCCTTTAAATTTATGTTTGTTTATTTCCGTTACCTAGAGTTTTAGAGTGTCGAGTCTTGGCTTAGCAACGCCATTCTTCGTATGCATTTAACATAGAGATTTTTGACTTGCCACCACTAAATAGCCTATCCCACCAAATCCTTGTTTCCCTACCGTAAGCCTAACATTACAACCCTTTAAAAGACCTCTTTGATAGTCTTTCCTAGGTGCTTACGCCAAAGCGATGGAGGTTTGATCTATTCTCAAGCCTATGGTAATCTATGTACTAGGACCGGTTAATGAGTGTTTATCTTCCATTTCCTATTTGTTATATTTCATATATACACCCGAGAGAGATGTGAGTATCCAAACACCCCATGTGAGGTACTAGTATCTAATTTCCGTGCTTGTTATGACTTTTGCGGGGCTTATATGTGTTGTGGACCGTTTTAAATCAATGCTTCATGACCCCTAACTTATAAATTAATTGGCTAAAAGCACATTTGCTTGAGGACAAGCAAATAACAAGTGTAGGGATATTTGATAAGGTTTTAAAAGGTACCATTTTGAGGGGTCGTTTAAGCCCTTATTTGATCACTTTTGTATCCGTTATTGCTTAATATCGTTCCTTTTCACTTTTTAGGTCTCTTGAAGGCAAAATGCTGGAATGGCACTTATTTGGACAAAAAGGCGCGAATATACGAAGAAAATGGCCAAAGTCAGAATCGAGACACTCAAAGCTGCTGAAAACAGAAGGCTACGGCGTCAGGTGTTAATTGCGACGCCGTCGGAGGATTTTTGTGACGATACAGAAGCCAAAAACCCTATTTTCAAGTGACGACGTCGGGCTTTAAAAGAGTAGGCCGTTGCTACTCAGACGGCCTAGATGCAACCCAGACGACGTCAGAAGCTGAAGAGGACGGCGTCACAGACATAAGGTGACGCCGTCGCAAGGTTAACATGGCCAAGACGAAACCCTAATGACGGCGACACGACGGCGTCACAAAACATAAGGTGACGCCGTCGCATATGTAATATTATATATAGAATCCGAATTTTTCAGTTTTAGGAGAGTCTTTTTGGAGTAAAAACCTAAAACCGAACCAAGGGTGTCTTGTACAGTATTTTAGGGTTCCAAACCCTATCTTACATCAAGATAAGTATTTACTTCATCAATTTAATTATGTCTTTGATTATTTGTGTGTATGCTTGCATGTTCTCCATGTCCGGCTAATTTATTTGTGTGTTTGCTTAGGGAATATGAAACTTAATTATTGAATATTGATTGGTTGTTTCTTATCTTAGTTGATTAATGATCTAGTAATGCGATAGGTCATTCGTTGTGTACTTAATGCTTGATTCATCTTTGTGAACCTTAGAATATAATTACCTGAGTAGTTGTAAGCTAAATCATCCAAAGAGTGCCTTAGAGTAAGAGTTTATTATCCCTAGTGGGTTTTGTAGACGAGACCCTTTGGTAAGTTCAAAGAGTTAGGGAGAAACGCATACCCTACAACTTTAGACACACAACGCAACTAAGAATAAGGACGTGACAACTCAACCATCAATAGGAGATAATTAAGGAGTAGTAAAACCTAAGTAAACACATCTTTAAACTATCATACGAGCACGCATTAATTAGACATAGACTACCACCACCTTAGTTTAGATAATTAGATAATAGTAGAGTAATCGGTAGAAATACCAACCCCCCCAAATCCAATACCCGAGATTCGTACTTTTCAATTTCCTAAAAAACATAAAAAAGATAAAAAATAATCTTCTTCAACCTTAACCTTAGCGTAGTAACTTCTCACTAGCATTCCTATTCCCCTAGAGAACGATATCAATACCCGTGGCTTACCCTAATACTACACTACAACGATTAGGTTCACTGCCTAGGGTGTTGAAAAACTTGCTCGACGAAAAGGAAGTTCCTTTGACCCCGAACGCGCTGCTTAAGCGTATCATTTACCCAGAAGAAGCGTTTCCTCATCTTCTTAAGATAACCAAAATGTTCTTCACAGTAAGACGGAACGGGATGATTTTTCCTATCCCTCATCTTTTCAAAAGTCATCCACCCACCAAAATCCTTGATGGAATAATAAAATCTCCTAAACAATGGTAGTGATGGAACACCACCATGAGCTAACACATATACTCAAAATGATTAACCCGCGTTGCGGCAAACACAAGCAGTTGTGAAATGTGTATCCCAAAATACTGGAGAACACTCAAGAAAAGGCAGAAAAATGAAGACGGAAGTTTGCAAATTCTATAAACCTAGTGTATATACCAATCTTCCCCTCAGGAAAGTCACGAAAGGTGTCGTTGAGGCCCGAAAAAACCAGCCCATACACCTCATCAATACTAAAAGTACCGCAAAGGTCATCTAACTCTAATTGGGTCAAAAAAGAATGCATGTTGTTTATAGCCATTATTATTTAAAAAGAAAGTAGAAGAAAAAAAAAACTTTTTTGATATAAAGGAGAAGAGGATCCAACAGAAAATATGCACGAGACGACCTAAAACCCTAGAGAGAAGTAAATATTTTGGAGTGTGGGGTGAAAATAGAAGAGAAACTGAAGGGGTGAAAACCCTTTATATAGGGTGTTATGTTGGCATCCCAAGGTTTGAATCTAAAGACGAGCAAAGTGATACGTGGACACTACCGCTGGCATAGTCTAGGTCACATCAATTAAAGGATGAGCCAGACATCATTATGTACACTGCTCAAGCACAAGGCGCGTAAATGACATTTAAAGGACACGACTTGAGGAAGACAGCTGGCATAGTCTAGAATAATTTCAGACGCGATCGCACATTACTCTATACTGGGGGGGGGGGGGACATGATCACGTATATGGTGGATACCGCCCTACACTTAATATACAGTCGCGGATAACCAATGACCGCGACTAGCGAACTACAGGAATGCGAAAGTTGGTTGGCCTGACTTTTGACTATTACGAGATACCATGTAGGTTCAGCTAACTAAGAATAAGATCCCTAGTAGAACGAGCAAGGTAAAACATACATCCACCGGCGTCCGGGGATCACGTGCGGTCTCTAAAAGAACCATCACTCCGCCCTCCTGACCGAAGATTCTGGAGTGGAATCAAAGTCACCAACCACGTGACTCGTCTAAATAAGTAAGGAATTCTTCATGGGAAAGGAGTGTTGACTCATCGTTGCCCTAAAAGAATACAAGTTGGGGAGCATGTAGTAGCACATATCCCAAGGATAGCACAAGTCAACCTAGAAGACGATAGGGCTCATGTATCGATGCCTCACATCCCTATCTCTGACATAAGCATGCTATTATCCACTGGATAATAAAGTGCATCACCACCCGTGATCCACATGTAACACTAAAGAGCCTCGTCTATAAATGCCAGGCATTTGGTCATCAAGGCAGGTTCACACACATACTTACTCACTCTAAATTAGCTCTCACTTTCATATATACCTCCTAAAAATAAATACTCATTCTTACGCAAGAGGTTGATCATGGGAGCCCCCTCCCACAGTGAGACTAACGGTATACTTTTCTTAGCAGGTTCAAACCATTAAATTGTATCCACACCAAGATTAGAAGATGAACCCTCATCAATTTAGTGAGCTAGCTTTACGCATTAAACTCTGGTTCATCAGTAAGATTAGATGAATGTCGAGCGGTTGATAACAACGTACATTATAGGGCTGTTAGCTTATTATGGTTTTCTGGTCGGAATATACCGGAGAGTAGTTGTTGTAGATTTAAGGGTCGTTCAGAGTCGTTGGAATTTTCATATAAAGTTAAATTGATAAAGTCATTTTAGTTGATTTTAGAGTCCTGTTGGTTGGAATTTTCATTTAATTCATTGTATTTGTTTATTATTTTTTAATTTTATTTATATTTTAATAAAAAATGTGAAGAATATATATTAGCATACGACTTACTTTTTGTTGAATTTAAATCATTTCCTTTTTATCACCATTCTTATGTTTAAAAAGTTTACACATATTCAAAGACAGATCAATGGGCATACCCATGATCTACAAACAAAACTAAGATACCAATACTTTCTGATCATCGTGACAATCATTCTTCACATGATTCTGTGGGAAATTAAAAGGGGGAAGGGTTGAATAGTTTCACCGCTTTTGGATTTAGTTATCAAAGTTTACTTGTGAAAAACTTCGATTCAATCCTTTATGAAATCAAACCACAACAATATGAATTCTACTTTATAAGACTACAATAAACACACTACAACAATTGAAAGTAAGTAACGAATGTAAAGAGTGAGAGATGGAAAGATTAAACCGAGAAAAAGAGATTTATAGTGGTTCGGTCACGAAGCTCTTCTTCACCCTACTCCACTCCCCGAGTACCCAACTCGAGAGTTCTAAGCACTATGTCAACAAACTCCTTTGAGGCGGAGAAAACCGTACAACATCGCTTATCACAATTTCTGACACTAAGCTAAATGTCGAGTACTAATCTAGCTAGTACCAATCTCACTCACGATCTACCTGATCCTTGCTAATCACACAATCTACTAGATCACCACGATCTAGACTTGATCACCTTGATCAACACACTAACTCACAAACTACAAGAGATATCCAAGATCTCAACAAGATCACAATGATCCATACAAGTTATCTAAACAAGACTCAAGACTACTTGATGTATATCAAGATACAACAAGTATGTAACAAGTGTTACAAGTGCACACTACTATGACTACAACACTTAGTATCTTCTTGATACAATGTGTTCTTCTCTTGCACTAGGAGAGGAATGAAGATGATCACTTGGTTGGAAGAAAGGATCACTCTTAAACAAAAGAAAACTATCTAAATGATCAAAGGAGTATGAGTGTGCTAAGGAAATTAAAATAAGAAAGTTTTGTGTGAAAAAGGATGCCCAAAAACTGTGAAGTGGGCTGGTATTTATAGGGACAAAAATTTCGACCGTTACAGTGTCACGGTACCATTAAATACCCGAAGGTACCACTAAATTTAGTGGTACCGTGGTACCGTCCCAGACAAAAATGCCCCGATTTTTGTTTTTAGTAGTGAAACTTTATTTGGAGAAGTTAGGAGCTAATTTGTAAAATGTATTTTGAAAAAATGTGTTGTCACCTTAAAAATGTGAAGCTTGAAACAAAAATTCACTTCTTTGATCATTTGTCAAGTTGTAAATTTATTTGTTCATGATTGTACAATAATTCGTACGACCAGGCCTTCGATGGTGATCGAAGGGTATGAGGGGTGATATGCTTGCGCCAAACTTGTAGCCAATCTGCAATAAGAAATAGTAGACACTTCGTTAAGTGATTGCGCAGGGGTTGGGCCCTGCGAACCACCTCCGGCGTGAGAGTAAGTATGTGATATGTGTTGTAAATAATATGGAGTATGTGAAATAAAGTGTTGAGTTAACATACCATTGAAATGACTCGTCCAACCTATTTATAGGTGAAGAAAATAGTTTGGAGAGTGTTAGCACACGTTTAGGAGATCATAGGGGGCGTCCCCTGATTTGTGGTAACCGCTAGGGCTTCATCCCCACTATCTCGGACTTGGCGGGGAAGCTAAGGAAATAGTAGGAACGTGGGGGAAGACCAAGTCAAGGTTCTCCTTTGTCTTGGCGTCTTCAAGAGAAGACACCGAAGGGCATAGGCCTTCGGCTGGCGAATTCCCAACTGGTAACCATTTCAATGATGAATGGTTTTACGCCACCAATGACTTATGAAGAAAGACTTGGGTCTTCGTAATGCAAATTCGACTGAGGCCGAAGGGGGGTCCTTCGACCTGATCGGAGGATACGTCATCAAGCCCCCCAGTCGAAAGTGATATGTACGAACAAGAAATATTGCTTACGACTCAGAAATAGAAACGAAACCTCCCCTTCGTTACAAAAAACGAACGAAGATGAAAAGTCTTGTACCTATTGATCGTAATTAATGCAAACACTTATCCTAACCACTCCCTTTTCCTCGGTAAAAGAAAACATCATTTCAAAATTTAAAAAGGGTTTGAAATCCGGTGGTAAGGGGATAAGTCAGGACACGTGTAGGGCCGAGATTTAACATATGTGAGGGTATATAAAGTTAAAAAACAGTAAAACCCTAACATTATTTTATCTTACGCCTAAGTTTTTCACCTACTAAAACCTCTTCCGATCAAGCTTTCGATCAAACATGGTAAAGTGTTCCTTCGTATCTGTTTTTCAAATACTTTATTGTGGATTTTAGAAGGATCAATGTCTACAAATAAAAATTTTGTAATCAAACAACAAGGTTGCACCTTGACAAGGGAGGAGCTCAAAGCGTTCCTCACCGATTACCCAATTCCAAAAGAGCATAAAATCATGTTACCTAGTAGAAATCAAGGGATATTTGATGCCCCCAAAAACTACGTAGGTTTGTACACCCATGCATTCACCACCTCCAACCTTAGGATACCCTTGCACCCTTTGATTTTAGAATTCCTCCAGTACTATGAGGTACACATATCTAGGTTCAACCCTTTTGGCCTAGCCAAGCTTACGACATACATTGTGATGTGCAAAGCTTATGGGTTTGAACCATCATTAACTGTGCTTAGGGGTTTTCTGAATTTATACCCTGGAGGAGATTGGTTGACCTTGGCTAAGAGGGGTGAAAGGGATGTGCCCATTCTCATAGATAGGCCGTTTACAAACATCAGGAACTGGAAAGGAAAGTTCTTTTATATCCAAAACACCATTATCCCTTCGACTTTCCCTGCATTGTTAAACCCAGAGTTCCAATATGATGAAAAAAGGTTCAACGATCCCTTGCCCTATACTGTGAGGAGGAATCCTTTGTATCAGCGTTTGGCTCGTCATCCAGCTGATTGCCAAACATTCCCTGAGCCAATTCTTTTCATGGCTGGCCTTGCTGAAAGATGGGAGGGATCTCCTTTGGTACCTGAGATTATTTGTGATGGAGAAAGTATGTATTTTTTGATTAAAATAAGAAATAAAAACTTATCTTTATGATATTTATCTTATTTGCTCCTTCGTGCAGAAATGTCATTCAGAAACTTTGTGGTAGCTGGTGGTGCAAAGGAGGTGAGCTTCATTCCAAAAAATCCCCAAGAGACGAGCTATGGCGTGGGCTCTCCGTCAGTGTCAATAAATGACAATGATGTGGAAGCCCAGCCCATCGAACTTGTATCCTCTGCTCCTCCGTCAAAGGAACCCATAGATGTGGAAGACCAGCTTGTGGAGAATGTTGCTGATTCTGATGAACCAGTCTCCGAAGGACAGTTGGCCATCGTAGGACCCTCCGGCATTGGTGAGAGGGTCCGAAGTAGGAAAGGTACCAGTGCTAAATCTGTGAAGTCCGATTCTAAGAGAAAGCTTATCCTACCTACTCCTCCCTCTCGAACTACCCGGCAAAAGAGTGCCCAGGGTAAGGCTGTGGTATTTCCAGCCATCGAAGGGCCCGGCGGTGATGATATCCATGGTAATGTTTCTTGCATGTAACAAAAAATTAGCTTCCAGTAATAATATGTTAACAAATTTATATATGCTGCAGGACTTCCTGATACGAAAGAACTTCCCTCTCCCTTAGCTTGTCATCAACTCGTGGGCCATGTAATCCCACCAAGATGGAAGGGGATGATGGACAACATGTCCATAGAAAGGCTCTGCGACCTTCATTACAAAAGTTATGTCTGAGAGTGCATGCTAGACAACCAACTCAATGCTAGGACAAGGGAGCTGCTCCGTACTATTACCAAAGCTCGAGAAGAAATGGATGTTATGATGAGAAGGGAGAAGGCTAGGGATCAGAAGTATGCAGACCTGGAGAAGAAGTGTGAAGATGCCTTGGAAGATTTTGACAAGAACCCCTTGGTGCAAGATCTCAGAGCTGATAATGAAAAGCTCAAAGGTCAACTGGCAGCGAGCGAGGCTGAATGCAGCAGGCTAACTATCGAAGGCTCAAAGGTCGTAGGCTACAAAGAGCAGATATCTGTTCTTTCATCCAAATGTGGAGGCCTCGAAGGAGAGAGAGCGAAGCTGTTGGACCAAGAGATCAAGCTCAGAGAAAAGGTAGATGGGTTAAACCTTCGTCTGAAGATGCTGAAGAAGGATAGGGTGGACTTGGTAACCAAGGTTATCCCCTACGTTGCCATGGAACTTTACCATAGCGATGATGTGGGGATTGCAATTGGGAACTTGGTGAATGCGGCCATATTCCATGGCAAGTGTACCACTTTGGAGGAGATAGCTGTGACGGAGGAACCGGTGAAGCTGCAGGAAGTTCCTTACTACAGGGCAACTCATGAGAAAGAGTATGATGATGCAGGTAATCACTTAACTGCTTTAGAGTTCCCTTTCCTTACAGAAGTGACGAAGGACCCAACGGCCTCTATTGAGGACCTGCTGGCCAAGAAGCCAAGGAAAGTCCAGCCTCCGTCTCCTTCGAAGAAGACTCCGTCACCCAAGGCTCCATCCCCAGGTTCAGCTGATCCCACTCATTCCAAAGTTTGATGAAGGCAACCATGTGGTTGTAATTTGATCCCCAGGGTGGTATGTACCCTGTTTAAAACAATTTGTCTGTGTTCCTTTCCAGGCTTTGTGCCTGATGAAACAATTAACATTTGGTGTGTGTGATGTAGGCTACCGCCCAAGACAATGTTTTTCTTGGTTGGATCGTTAAGGCTACGGCCTGTTTAGACTGGTTAAACTAGTCATTAATCTACATTAAAGCCACTAGGGCTTGCATTTTGCCATGTGTGATTCTTCTCTTTTTATTTTACCGGCGTAAATTTTTTTTTACAACCTAAGGCGTATGGTAGATGCATAGCCTCATTGTGTGTAGTTACTTCACCAAGAATATTAGCAATCGTATAATTTGACTGCTGACAGAGGGTTGCGACCCACTCCATCTTAGTCCTTTGGGCAACGAAAGGCTTAAAATACCTTAAGGCCATATAGGAAAGTTAATGGGAAGTTGAGGTGGATGTTATACATATGAGCAAGACATGTTGTTAGTCTTTGTACATCCCTTCGACATTGAAACTTATAAAGTGACTTGGTGGACAAATCTTTGTTGTATTGAACGAAACAAGAGATTTGAGGGAAATGGGTTATATCATTAAGTGGGTAGGGAGGATTACATCATTTTAAGAAATGAATACTAGACGCCTACCATTAATGCTTCTTTCCCCAAGTGAGAAGAATGCAAATACATTGATTGAAAGCAAAGTGAAAAATGTGCTTAGACATTGTAAGTTTCATACGTAGAACTTACGAAGGGTAGTGCCATTCTAGGTTCTATCAATAGAGTCTCCATCCAAGGTTTCCAGCTTGTAGGCTCCGTTTCCATATGCTTCCTTAATAACGTAGGGCCCTTCCCATGTAGGTCCTAGTTTACCCTGGTACTCAGCTTTACTTGCACTGTTGAGTCGGAGGACGTATTCCCCTGGTTTGAAGGTCGAAGGCCAAACCCGACTGTTGTAGTATCTTTTAATTTTTTGCTTATGGATAGCCTCCCTGATTGAGGCTATTTCCCTTCGTTCTTCGAGTAGGTCTAGGTTGCTACGGAGTCTTCCTTCGTTGTCATTGCTTCGAAGTTCATAACCCTTTCTGTTTCGACACTTACTTCAGAAGGGATGACAGCTTCCGTGCCATATGTCAAGCTAAAATGCGTCTCCCCATGACTTGACTTTGTATGCGTTCTGTGAGCCCAAAGTACTTGAGGTAGTTCATCTACCCAACCGTGGTGACTGTATCCCAGCCTTCGTTCTATTCCTTGGATGATGTCCCTGTTAGTAACTTCCACTTGTCCATTACCTTGAGGATGATAGACGGAAGTGAAGGATTGTTTGATATTCAGGCCTCTGCAAAACACTGGGAATACCCCTTCGGAGAACTGCTTCCCATTATCTGAAATGATGATGTGGGGTACTCCGAACCGACAGATAATATGTTCCCACACAAACTTTTCCATGTGCCTTCCTGTGATGGATGCCAAAGGCTTCGCTTCCACCCATTTAGTGAAATAGTTGATGGCTACGACCAAGAACTTTAATCCTCCTGGAGCAATTGGCAAAGGACCTATGATGTCTATCCCCTATTGGCTGAAGGGCCATGCGGACGTCACAGAGGTCATATCTTGTTTTGGTAGCCTTGGAACCCTTGAGTGAACTTGACATGCTTCACACTTCTGAATGATTTCGACAGCGTCCCTGTGCATCGAAGGCCAGTAATATCCGATCCTCATGATTTTAGAAACAACGGAGCGGGGTCTTGCGTGAAGCCCGCAAGATCCTTCATGCACTTCTTGAATGATGTTGGCGGCTTGCCTAGGTCCTACACAACGAAGCCATGGGGACAAAAAGGATCTTCGGTATAGATAGTTCCCCATGATTCTGTACTGCGGTGCTTCGATGCGGACCTTTTGAGCTAATTTATGATCCTCCGGCAGTATACCACTTATTAGATATTCTCTAATTGGAGTCATCCAATTTGAGTCTTCCTCCAGTATTACGTCAGACACCTCCTTTCGGACGATGGACCTATCTGCCAACACTTCGACCAGAACTTCTTTAGTTAAATGAGCAAATGCCATTGATGCCAGTTTGCTAAGTGCCTCCGCCTTCTTGTTTTGATTTCTCTGAACATGCTCTATGTTGTAGGATGTAAACCCTTCGAGCATTTCCTTGGCCTTATCCAGGTATTGCTTGATCACAGGTTGTCTCGCCTCGTAGGAGCCTTTTATCTGATTGGCCACCAGTTGTGAGTCAACGAAAATGGCCAAGTCTTCTACCTCCATGTGCTTAGCCAATCGGAGGCCTGCTAGCAAGGATTCATACTCTACTTCATTGTTAGTTGCATCGAACTCAAAGCGGAGTGCATAGGTGTACTCCTTCCCTTTGGGGTCAACAAGCATGAGACCTGTGCCAGAACCGTCGGAGCTAGAGGCTCCATCAGTATAAAGTTTCCATCCTTCGACTGCCTTATCAGGCTTCTTTTCAGCAACTTTTGTGTCCTGATTTGGTTCGGAGGGTGTTTCTGCTAAGAAGTCTGCCAATATTTGCCCTTTGACCGAGTTTCTACCCTTGTATTCAATTTCGTGCTCATCTAGCTCGATAGTTCACTTAGCTATCCTTCCAGATTTCTTCGGCTTCGAAAGTATCTTCTTAATGGGTTTGTTGGTAAGTACGGTTATGGGGTGAGCTTGGAAGTACCTTCGAAGGCGCCTCGCAGCATGGACCAAAGCTAAAATTAGCTTCTCCAATGCTGGATAATTTAACTCAGCTCCCTGTAGAACCCTACTAACGAAGTAGATAGGTATTTGTTTCTTCTCCCTTTCTGCCAACAACACAGCGCTGATGCTTTCGAAGGAGGCTGCGATATACATAAACAACACTTCGCCTTTGATTGGGGCGGTAAGTGTAGGTAGAATAGCCATGAATTCCTTGAGCTTTTGGAAGGCAGCTTCTGCATTTGTACTCCACTGAAACGTCTTTTTATCCGTGCATCCTTTGAGTGTCTTGAAGAATGGCAAAGATCTATCTGCACCCTTCAATAAGAACCTGCTGAGGGCTGCTAGCTTTCCGTTCAGACTTTGCACTTCCTTTAGGAACTTAGGAGGCTGCAAATCCGTGATGGCCTTAACCTTCGAAGGATTGGCCTTAATACCTTGCTTGGTGATCAGGTGTCCCAAAAATTGTCCCTCTTCCACACCGAAGGAACATTTCTTGGGATTTAACTTCATGTTGATGGCGCGAAGCTGGTCGAAGGTTTCCTTGATGTCGGAGAGCATATCTTCCTCCGTTCTGCTTTTGATAACCATATCGTCTACGTACGCCTCTAGATTCCTACCTATCTGTTTGTGGAAGGCTTTGTCCACTAAACGTTGGCAGGTGACACATGCATTTTTCAAACCAAAAGGCATCTTTTTGTAACAATAAACGCCTTTTCCTGTAAAAAAGGATGTCTTCTCTTCGTCTTCTTCCGCCATTTGTATCTGATGGTAGCCCTTATAAGCGTCCAGAAAACACTTCAGCCGAAACCCTGACAAGGATTCTACTTTCCAATCGATTTCTGGCAGAGGATAGCAGTCCTTCGGGCAGGCCTTGTTAATATCTGTAAAGTCCACACACATTTGCCACCCTCCATCATGCTTCTTGACCATCACCGGATTAGCTACCCAAGTTTGATACTTCACCTCCCTGAGTATGCCTGCTGCTACGAGCTCATCCACTTCTTTGCATGCTGCAGCATTTCTTTTAGGAGCCAGGCTTCGACGCTTTTGCTTGATAGGTTCAATATGTTTGAACTCATTAAGCTTTTGTTCAGTGCCGAAGGGCTTTCCATCTATGGTGAGAGTTCTGGGGACCCCCGTCATGTCAGAGTAGGTCTATGCGAAGACATCTGCATTGGCCCGTAGGACCTTTTCCAAATCGGCCCTAAAGGAGGTAGGGAGCTGCTTTCCGATTACCACCGTCTGATCAGGATAGAGATCATTTACTACGATGCGTTCTTCAGCATCAGTGGAGCTGAGAACATCTTTCGGAGGCTCTTCCGAAACTTGTTTGACCCTTTTGCCTACTTTCGTAGGTTTCTTCATGTTGTACGCGGAGAAGACCGTTCCAATACCGAAAGGTGTTTGGAATTTGACCGCGGCATGTATAGTGGAGACAACGATGCCCATCTTCTGCATTGCCGTTCTACCTATCAATAGATTATAGGGAGATTCAGACCTTACGATAGTGAAAACCAGAGTGTCTGTTCTTTTTAGCATTCCTTCTCCAATCGTAACCTCTAGAGGGACTTCTCCCAAGGGCCATGAGTGTTCCCCTGAGAACCCTACTAAGGGTACCTTTGAATCTACTCTTTTTGACCTTATCGAAGGCTTGAGCTCTAGAAAGCAGTGTTCGTAGATCACTTCACAAGAGCTACCACAGTCTAGGTAGGCCCTGTTTACTTCTCTGTTGGAGATCAAGACCTTGATGACTACGGGGTCATTTGAAAGAACTTTCCCTGTGATTGAAGGAAAAGTGACATCTCCTACTCCGCATAATGCCTCCTCTGCTTCTTTCCTCTTTAAACGAGAGTCATCTTTGTACACCATGAGGATGGGTGCTTCGGCAGGCGTGGTGTCTTTCCCCAACTATGTGTCGGAGACCTTTTCTTTACCTTTCTTTATACCTTTCACCAAATGTCCCAATTGGCCGGACTTCACGGCCTCTTCTATCTGTTTCTTGAGCTCTCTACAATTGTTGGTGTCGTGTCTGTAATTGTCATGGAAGTAGCAGTATTTGGAAGTATCTCTGGGCCTTCCTCTATTTGCTAAGCGAGGAGGAGGATCAAAGGTCTTCGCAGCCTTTTTCGTAGCTAGTATCTCCCTTGGAGATTTGGACAGATTAGCCAAGAGACCGTGGTTGATGTTTTTATGGTATGGTGTAAACTTGTCCCTTCCTTTGTGTCTATTCTTTGCCCACGAAGGATGCTTTGGGGCTTTGCTGTGACTTTCTTTATTTTCGACCGGAGCCCCGTTGGTAGACACTTCTTTGGCTTCGATCCAAGTGTACGCCTTCTCCACTAAACCCTTATAAGTTGCAGGAAGGTCAGTGGAGAGGAATTCAACCAAACTTCTGTTTCGAAGGCCATGCACGAAACCTAAGATGCATTGGTCTTCGTGCAATCCCATTATCTATAATGTGTCATCGGTGTATCTGGTAATGAAAGCCCTAGTGCTCTCGTTTTCCTTCTGCTTGATGTTGTGCACTGTTAGGTGCGTTTCTTGTAAACTTTTTCTGTTGACTAAAATGTGATCTGAATTTGGCCTTAACATCATCCAAATTCACAATGCTACCTGGTTTTTGCCCGTTCCACCATATACGAGCAGAGTCTTGTAGGGTATATGTAAACATGTGGCAAGCAACGGGCATAACCCACTTCTGCATTCTGATAGCCCCTTCGAACAGGTGTAAGAAGTTATCCGGGTCCCCCTTCCCATCATAAGTACCAATATGTGCGGGCATTTTCAACCCATCAGGCAAAGGGTAGTCTTCTATCCATCTTACGAAGGGTGTTGTGGAGCCCATGGGCTCCGAATAAAGGCAGTTATAAGGTGGCATGTAGGTAGGGGCAACATTGTACGGGTTATGATTTGGAGGTATTCCAACAGGGTTTTGGTTAACATATTGAGGGTAAGCAGTAGGTATATAAGGTGGGTGAATTCCGACATGGTACGAAGGATATACCATAGGTTGCCCGTAGGGCATGCTTCCTATGGTTGAGTAAAACTGGGGTTGCTAGCCTGCCCATTAGGTGGGGGATAGACCCCTTGCGGGTAAGATTGAGCCTGAAAAGGAGGGTACATACCATGAGGAGGAAGATTTCCTCCCCCATTCATTTGAGATGGATTGCCTTCTACGCCGGATGCGTGAGAAGGCTGCAACGGTACCCCTGCCTCAGTTCTTCCCAGATGAGCCGCCAAAAGTGGTGGCAAATTAACCTCCGTAGTATCCCTTCGGTGACTCCTTCCATTGGAGCCTTCTATCGTTCCTTCCCTTCTTGTCGGAGCCCTCTCCGGAACATCTTCAAAACTAACCGACCTTCCACTCGGCCTTCGGCTGCTCGGAGACCCTATCCTTAGCACTGAGCGTGTAGCCCCAGGAGCCAAGGGCCTAGCCTCTATTTCCAACTATTCGTCATACTCATCGCTTGAGTATTCTAACTCCCTACGCATCTCCACATTCCGAGCTTGCCTCCTTCGAGCCCTCAGTAAAGATTCTAATGCTTCGATGTTAGCTTCGACAAACGCTGGACTGATTACCGGTTCAGGGTTAGCCGAGGTTAAATACCCGAAGGTACCACTAAATTTAGTGGTACCGTGGTACCGTCCCAGACAAAAATGCCCCGATTTTTGTTTTTAGTAGTGAAACTTTATTTGGAGAAGTTAGGAGCTATTTGGGGGGGGGGGGAGAAGTAGCTGTTGGGATTTTTAAACTTATTTTTTCAATTAAAATATTTCTTTATTATTCAAAAATAATTTGTAAAATGTATTTTGAAAAAATGTGTTGTCACATTAAAAATGTGAAGCTTGAAACAAAAATTCACTTCTTTGATCATTTGTCAAGCTGTAAATTTATTTGTTCATGATTGTACAATAATTCGTACGACCAGGCCTTCGATGGTGATCGAAGGGTATGAGGGGTGATATGCTTGCGCCAAAATTGTAGCCAATCTGCAATAAGAAATAGTAGACACTTCGTTAAGTGATTGCGCAGGGGTTGGGCCCTGCGAACCACCTCCGGCGTGAGAGTACGTATGTGATATGTGTTGTAAATAATATGGAGTATGTGAAATACAGTGTTGAGTGAACATACCATTGAAATGACTCGTCCAACCTATTTATAGGTGAAGAAAATAGCTTGGAGAGTGTTAGCACACGTTTAGGAGATCATGAGGGGCGTCCCCTGATTTATGGTAACCGCTAGGGCTTCATCCCCACTATCTCAGACTTGGCGGGGAAGCTAAGGAAATAGTGGGAACGTGGGGGAAGACCAAGTCAAGGTTCTCCTTTGTCTTGGCGTCTTCAAGAGAAGACACCGAAGGGCATAGGCCTTCGGCTGGCGAATTCCCAACTGGTAACCATGTCAATGATGAATGGTTTTACGCCACCAATGACTTATGAAGAAAGACTTGGGTCTTCGTAATGAAAATTCGACTGAGGCAGAAGGGGGGGTCCTTCGACCTGATCGGAGGGTACGTCATCAGTTCATACCTAGAGTGATATATGTAAAAATGAGATATTTTTACTAAAAACTTGTTTACGTTAATTTTGACGTAACTTGTTTTTACATTTTGTTATCATCAAAAGGTAGAGATATTGAAAGATAGAAATAACATTTTTAGACATTATTTGCATCAACAATCTCCCCCTTTTTGATGATGACAAAATATAAACTCATTTTAGGTGAAAATTAATTTTGAAAAAGTTTTTAATTTGAGTTTATGTCTCATTCTCCCCCTTTTTGTCAAAGCAAAAAGATTGTCGAAACGACACTAAGGCTCCCCCTTGATGTATAGTCCCCCTCGCTTGGAGGGAACCAAGGAATCGAGCAATGGTTGTTGCCAAAACAAAGTTAGATGACACAAATACAATATCGAACATGTAGCAACTAAGACAAATATCCAACCATAAACAAAGAGGCCAAGTAGCCTTAAAATTGAAAAAGACAATCCAACCGTAAGAAACATTCATTCATAGATAAAACAAGTGGTCACATATAATGTGTGAATACAACACAAAGACAAGAAAAAGATAGCTACATGAAGCACATAACATCTTTAGTGACTTGAGAGGCCCTAAGATTTGTGTTGAGAATAATACTAACAGTTACCACTGATAGTTTTGTGGAAGACACTACTAAAGATTACACTAGCAGTGGAAACTCATTACCACTGCCAGTATACATATTACCACTGCTATTAGGAAAATTGTTATGTAGACGTATATTGATAAGTATAGAAAAGATCTTGTGTATATTCTATATTGTTAGCATTATACTTATCTTGTAAAGGACTCCTTGCGCTATAAAAGGAGATCCTAGGTCATTGTTTAGAGTACGAAATACTCATATAAGCTTCAAGGTGTAACCCTAGTGATAAGCAAGATCACTCGTATTATTTCTTAATAATATTGAAGCTTTGTGTTAAACTGTTCACTTACATTACATCATATAAACTATCTTCTAAGTATTACTAAGTATATTCCGCGTGCTTATTAATATAATTCAAAGTATCACTAACACAAGGTGTGTGTTTAGATCCATCAAGTGGTATCAGAGCGAAGGTTCTGATATTTTGATTTAGAAGATCCAAGGAATAAGCTTAACCTACTCACTCAATTCAATGGAGATGGAAAACAACCAGTCCAACTCTTCTCCAAGGCTTCCTAAGCTCAAAATTAATGAGTTTGAGATGTGGAGGATAATGATTGAGCAATACTTTCTCATACAAGACTATACTCTATGGGAGATCATCTTAACTGGTGATTCCTTTAAGTCTGTTACGAAGACTGAGAAAGTTGGTGACACAGAAGTTGTAACAATTTCTGTACCTGAGACTAATGATGAAAGAGCAAAGAAGAAGAATGACCTGAAGGCCAGAAGTTTGTTACTAATGACTCTTCCTAAAGACCAGATCATTGCTTTCAGCAAGTACAAGACAACAAAAGAACTTTTGAATAGATCTGCTCAGTGTTTGGTGGCAATGATGCTACAAAGAAGACACAAAAGACATTGTTGAAGCAAAGTTATGAAAACTTCTCTAATTCAAGCAATGACTCACTTGACAGCATCTTCACCAAAGTCCAAAAGATTGTCACACAACGGACTGTGTTTGGCATTGAGGTAGAAAAGGAAGACCTCAATTTGAAGTTTCTAAGAAGTTTGCCTTCTGAGTTTCATACAAATGTTACAGTCTAGGAAAATAAACCAGAGATTGAAACTATGAAGCTCAATGATCTTTACAATAACTTCAAACTCATTGAACAAAGGTTGAAGAAGGCAGGGAAACTTGGTACAAGCTCTAGCAGCCTGGCATTGTTGTCAACCTCTGTTGACAGTGATGATTCTGAAGATGACAATGATGATGATTTTGCCACTGCTGGTTCTACTGTTTCCACTGGTAATGTTAGTGTTACGACTGCAGGTTCAAAGTAGAAGGTTGCTGGTATTGGAGATTCTACCTTTTATGCTTTTATCTCCACTCAAGTTAATGGCTCTATTTTAACTCATGAAGACATAGAGCAAATTGATGAAGATGACTTGGAGGAGATGGACATTAAATGGCAGATAACTCTTCTTAGCATGAGGGCTGGGAAATTCTACAAGAAGACTGGCAAACCAATACACATCAATGGTGGTGAAACTGCAGGGTTCGATAAAAAGAAAGTAGAGTGTTTCAATTGTCACAAGTTGGGGCATTTTGCTAGAGAATGCAGAAGACCAAGGAACCAGGACAAAAGGTATACTTGGTACAAGCAAAAGAAAGAACCAATTGTGGAAGAACCAAAGGCAATGTTGGCTATTGATGGTGTGAGCTATGATTGGAGTTTCATGGCTGATGGACAAGAGGAACAACCTTCAGATGATGCTCTTGTGTCTACAAAACATGCTCTCATGGCTTTCTCTGACTCTGAGGTACAAAACTTTGAAAGTTGTTCTAAAACATGTAGGGCTTCTAGAGAATGTGAAATGCTTAATGAATCTTTTGAAAACCAAAGAACATAGTTGTTTGCTGCTAATTATGCTGTGTCAAACCTTAGAAGAGGCATAGATGTATTAGAAAAACAACTAGAGCATTATAGAGCAAATGAGTCAAAATATAATGATGATATGATTATTCTTAGAAGAGAGATAGATCATAAGACAGCAGTGAATGAGGCATTAAAAGAAGAGTTTGAAAAACTTAAAAAGATAAATGAGAATGTCAATTTGACTGTTGACACCTGTTATTATCAGTCTAAGTCAATTGATAAAATTTGGAATGCTCAAATTACTAGTAAAGTTAAGTCTGGTATGGGATACAATATTGTTCCTCCACCACTAAGGGGTGTTCCATCACCTCCTGGCATAGATTTAGCTCATACAGGCCTAGAAGATTTTCAGGAACCTATTCGTGAGTATGGTCCTCTCAAGTTTGTGAAAAATGAGAAAGAAGTTAAGCTTGAATCTGATGTTTTTGAAAGTGCAAGTGACTCATCTGTTATTGATGAGAATGTTAAAAAGAATGTAGAGGCTTCTATCCCAAAAGTTGTTAATACTATTACAGAGGAACCTAGGAAACAAGTTAATAAGCCTAGATCAACTGTAAGGTATGCTGAGATGTATAGAAACAAGTCATCAGCTCCTAGGGGTAACCAGAGGAGTTGGAATCATGTCAAATCTCAACAACTAGGTAGTGATTTTGTGAGGTACAATAAAGCATGTTATATCTATGGTAGCTTTAATCATTTACATGCTAATTGTAACTATCATGTTGGGAGAAGGGAAGTCCATGGGAATAAAAGGGCGGAGTCAAACAAGTTTCAAAACAAAATACACCCTAATTCATACAGCAAAATGGTCCCAAGAGCAGTTCAACTAAGAAGTGGTCTTAAAACTTTTGCCACTGCTAAAACTGTTAACACTGCTCACCCTAAATCACATGTTACAAGTGCAAAACTCAAAAAAACTTTTGCAAAATCTGCACAAACAGGGAAAAGGTCTTCTTATGATAAAAGGGTTAACTATAACCAACAGTGGGTACCAAAATCTAAACCTGCTCAATCAAAAGTTCCGACTGTAAGGGTTGTAAACAAGACCAGGGGTAACATGGGAAATGCTGTGAAGGCCTCAGCACGTTGGGAATGGAAACCTAAAGGAATTACCTCTACAACCAATCCCAATGGTGTATCAATGACCTTTGATAGATTTAACTATATTGATACACGAGGCAGATCCAAGTCAATCATGGCTTGGGTCCCCAAAGGAAACTAACTCCTTACTTATATGTGCAGGAACATCCAAGAACAAAAACGTCAGATCAAGGCTACACAGATAGTGGATGTTCAAGGCACATGACTGGCAACAAGACCTATCTCTCAAATTTTGAACATTATGATGGACAGCTTGTTAGTTTTGGAGATAAAAGAAGTTAATCACACTCAGTATGATGCAAGGAATTTAAAGCAAAAGCCATGGTTTTATTATTATTTATTTAGCTGCATCTAAAGATGCAGAGATTACAACCATTGAGCTTACATACAACAGACTATTCCATAAGACAACTCCCTAACACAAACTACACAGACACAAGCTTCACATCCTACTCCAACCCCTACCCCAACCTAACCACCAACTACCACCTAAGGCTTCTTAGGAAAGGCCCACTCTGGCATCACTTTGGGCGCCCTTCGACCTTCAATCACACTCCACACCTTGCGGCATGCTAGCCCCATCACCATTCCTCCAACAGGTGGTGAGGATGATGAAGGACCCTCTGGTGGTGGTGCTGTCAACAATGGTTGAGAAGGTGGTACTTGCAGCTCTTCTGGTGGAAGCACTGTTGCAAGGGGAGGAACCACAAGGACTCTTTCAGCTGTTTCATCATCAGACTCTTCATAAGGAGACTCTTTGATAATGGCATCCTAAGGCATTGGTTGGATTGATGAAGGACCAACAACTGAAGGGGTAGTGCTCTTGGCCAAATGAGTTCTCTTTCTTGAAGAAACCTCTTCAAACACCTCGCTCTTCAATCTACCTGGATTGTTCAGAACATAATGCCAAACACTTTCATCCCAAACACTATCCAAAAATGAGCTGTCATATGAGACATTGATAGGGTTTGAATGACTCATGGTGATTTTTGAAGAGAAATAAGTTTTTGAGAGAGAAATGTTTTTGGAGTATGTGTGATATGAGTTGTTTGTGTGTTAAAGATGCTTAAATACAAGTTAAGCAGGATTCAGTAAGTTAATGTGGGGAAGGTGTAAGTTGTTGAGGAGTAAATGAAGTCTTTGACTTTGGTGACATGATAAATGACTTGTAGTTGACTTGTTTGACTGGGTGGTTTAGTACTGTTTTAACCACTGCCAGCAGAAATTTTATTCACTTCGAGTTATTTACTAATCACTACTAACCTTAATAATGCTTTCAGTGTGTGGTTTATGTTTGTGATATGCAGGTTTGAAGGATTCTTTGTATACATTGGAGTTGTTGCTGGTTAGTGCTTGTATTTTTGTTTGTCTACTGATTTTTATGCAGAAAATAAGGCTAACAGTGGAAACCACAATGCAAGCAGTGGTAAAAGTTACTCTCACAGTGGAAAAAGTAAAACAAAGAAACTTTATTCCATTCATAAAGAAGATTCACTACATTCGAAGAGAGAGTTCTCACAACCACAATCAAAACACAAAAGCTAACAATCTAACACATCCTACATCCCTACACCCTACACCAGCTACTGCATTGGCTTCTTGCCTTTGCCCTCATAGTCATGCTTGTTCTTCTGTGCTCTCTTCCTCTTGTTCTTAAAGGTTGACTGCATTCTTGGACAAGCAAGACCAAGAACTTGTGGAGGAGGCCTTGGTAATCTTGCAGGCTTCTCTGGAATGGATATATGCTTCATGTTGGAGAGAGCTGCTCTCAATGCTTTTGTCAGAGCCCTTGGCAACTCCTTGGACAAGGAATAGGTCTCATCATCAGCATCATCATCTAATGAACCGGAATAGAACTCAAGAGAAGGTGCAGGTCTGGCAACAGGTGCAGGATTGGCTGTCTTATTTGGTGGCTTCTTGGAAGAAGAGCTTGTAGCACAGGGTGGAAAGTAACCTGCCCACCCTGATGCCTCTGAAGATAACTCAGAAGTGATCACAAACTCTGTCTCAGAATCAGAGGAGATGTCAATGAAATTGGAAGGATTGCTCATGGTGATGTTTAGGGATTTTGTGAGTTAGAATGTGTTTTGGTAAAGACTATGATGTGCCGAGCCCCTTTATATAGGCAAAGTCGATCACAAGGGTTCATTAATGAATATATTTATTTTTCCCTATCTTGGTAGGTTGAAGAGTAAATACAGATGTTATCTTGTTGACTTTGGGAAGATATTTTTAGATAGTGGCTTGGTTAAAAGTAATTTTGGTTAAAGCAAGTTAGTTATGCATATTCTTTGAGTTATACTAACACATGCAGGTACATAACCAATCTTGGCTGGGAGTTGATCTTAAAAGGTGTGTAACTGAGACACACAACAAATGGTTATTGATTCACCATGTCTAATCCACATAAGAATCAACTAGTCCAGAGCAAACGGCTACTGGTAAAGACTTGACAAATCCGTTTATGGTTGATAGTTTACCAAAAACTATATGGTTATCAACTCACCATATTCTTTATGATTAAGAGTTGGCTAGTCCATAGCAAACGGCTCATGGTAAAGACATATCAAATCCGTTGATAGCTGGTAGTTTACTTAAAACTATGATAAAGAGCAGTCCTATTTTCATATGTTTTTCTTTACCACTGCTCTTTGAAAATTTTTGTGAAAAATTACCACTGCTAGTTTACAGTTGCCACTGACAGTGTTATTTTTACCACTGATGATCTAGCTGTTACAACTGTTGTGTCAGTAACAAATTTTTTACTAGGCGTTGAAGAGAAATTGCTTTCCATATATATATATATAGGGTAAATTTTTAGAAGATTATCTACATACCTAATTTCTATTTACCTCTAAAGATAAATCTTTTCCTTAGATACTCTTTCTTGCGCAAAACTCTTAAACCCTACCACTATATATCTTTCTCTCTCAATTGGCGAGTTCTTTATACAATTCATACTGACACAATATATTTTTCATCAAAATATTCTATGGCACCTATCACTTTTGCAGATGAGCACAACCAAGTGGCCTACTTGGAAAAGTAAAACGAGAAGAGTGGCCCTGTTTTTCATCAGATTGTGGACTTTCTAAACACTACCCATATAAGGCATTTTACTTCTTAATCCCACAATCTATATCTCTCAAATCAAACAGTTTTGGACTTCTGTCCAGTCCATAACAATTGAGAATAGAGATACACATGAAACAGTGGATGCTCTTAGAGCCACTGTGGATGGGGTAACTGTTGATGTTACTGAGGCATCCTTGAGGAGAATTCTCCAATTGGATGATCTCAACGGTATCATCACATTACCTGTGCCAGAAATTCATGAACATCTTGCTTCCATGGGGTATGATACCACTGACAAAAAGGCTACTTTCAAAAAGAGTGGTTTCTGTCCTCATTGGATATTTTTAATTCATACTCTTTTACATTGCCTAAGTCCTAAGAAAACTTCTTATGAGCAATTCAGTTCAACAATGGCTTACCCTTTGGTTTGTCTAGCTACTGATAAGATTTTTAATTGGTCAAAATATATTTTTACAAGTATGAAAGGCAATGTAAAGAGTTCAACAAAATTTTTGATGTATCCAAGGTTTGTGGAAACAGTGTTAAATGAATTTCAACTGCAACCCCATACAAGAGTTTATAAAATCCGTTGCCTTAAGCCTAAAGTTTTTCAAAACATGAACAAAGATGGCAATAGGATTATTACACCTCTTTTTCCTCAAATGCTTGCAAAGATTTCACAAGTACAAAACTCACCTATAATCACTGTTCCAAACATTGATTACACTCCACCAGTTTCTCACACCTATGAGAGGAGGCAAAAACAGCCAACTCCTTCCATTACAACACAGCATGTACCTGATCCTTTTGGTTTAGGCACAAGCAGTGGTGGTTCCAGGCTTCAATCTAGTCCAACTAGGGAGGAATCTGAGCCAATGCCCTATGATTCACCTCTCCCAACAGGTCACACAGTTGGAAGTGTTGAGGGCAGTGGGCCACAACTGGATTTGATGGAACTTTGTACCAAATTAGCAAAGCAGGTTGAATCTCTGGAGAAAGACTTGACACAACTAAAGGAGCAACATGCCAAGGATTTTACACATTTGAAAGAAGAGATTCAGACCTTGAAGGAAGAGTTGCAGGGGTTAAAGCTAAGAAAAACTGCACAGATTGTGATATCATCTACATCCTTACCTGATGATGGTGATTCAGAAGATCTCAATACAGATTTAGGTAATTCTCCCAAACAGGGGAGGAAAACAGATGCTGAAACCAAGGGGAGGAGAATTGACTTTGGAGATGAAGGTGTTTCAAGTAAAGTTACTGAGGAAGCTGATACTCAAGAAGTTCCTCAGCAGCAACTAGAGCAAGAAATTTTCAGTACTGCAACCACTGATTTCATTCCCACTGCAGAAGAAGTTACCACTGCTGATTAAGCTATTACCAATGCAGAGGAAGAAATCAATAAGAAGAAAGGTAAAGAAGTTTTGTAGAGCAAAGAGCAAACAAGAAGGAATATTCAAAGAAAGAACAAGCTCAAATTGCTCATGATGCAGAGGTTGCTAGAAAGATTAATGAAGATCAAGTTGCTAATAAGAAAAGACTGGAGGAGATAGAGATTGCAGACTTCATGGAGGCTAAAAGGCTGGGCAGAATGGACACCACTGATCTAATGGATGTAAATCCAGTTTCCACTGTTCCACCTACAATATTTAGAGAAAAGACTCCAGAGTTCAGCTATGCACCTACAGAAGAAGAGATTGAATTCTTGATTGCTAATGATCCAGTAGTCAAGAAGAAGGTAATTGACCTAGTTGCAGATAAGACTTTAACTGAAGAACAAAGAACTGCTCAGTTAAAGGATTTCATTCAGATGAAGAATAATCAAGCACTTCAAGATGTTATTGTTTCAGTCAAGAAGGGCCAAAAGAAACCAAGACAACCAATCAAGGCACAGGTGATTTCAATGATGAAAGATTATTGTTGCAGTGTTGGTGGCTGGAAAAGAAATCAGTTCAAAGGAATGCCTGATGATAAAGTTGAAGGTATCTACTACAGAGTTAAAAAGGAAGACCAAGATTTTATTCCAATGAACTCTGAAGAAGAAGAAAGAAGGTATCCTAATCTGAAGAGAAAGGCCAAAGATAGTGAACCTCAGACACATAAAAAGACAAAGTTTGCTGAAGAACAAGAGGTTCAATCTGAGAAGTTTACTGAAGAACAGATGACTGGAATGATCCTGATTGAAGAAGAAGATTTTTATCCTGAACCACTACAAGTCAAACATCCTATCATTGATTGGGAAGTATACACTGCTAGCAATTTTGCTCCAACATGGAAGATTACAAGGCTAGGTGGTGAAACTTCATCATTTATTCATTTTGAAGAACTTATCAAAGCATGTGACAGAGATGATCTTGATACATTGTGGAGATTAGTTCAAGAAAGGTTTGATGCTGAAGATCTTAAAGATAGGAATGATATGCAGTTATGGGTTAATCTAAGAAGGCTCTATGAACCAGATGCTAATGATCATTTCTGGAAATTTGCATGTTCATGTCATGGTACTAAATGGACTTACTATGATTCATGTGAAGTTCATCATGTTTCTACAACAGATGGAGTGGATACATTCATGTTTGCTGAGAAAGAATATCTACTCAGAGCTGGAACTCTCACTGTGATGTTGTGTTCAACAATAAGAGTTCATGAAGATAATGAGAAGGTCAAAGCATTGTTACATAGGCTTCAAGATCAATGTTCAAGAGCTATTCAGGATTTAAAGAAAAAGAGAAGTGTTTGAAAGAATTCCCCAAATCCTTACAGAAGATGCAGATTGAAGAAACTTATTGATTTGCAGAGAAATCATAAGTTTAGGGGAGGATTTTTGAGAATAATACTAACAGTTACCACTGATAGTTTTGTGGAAGACACTGCTAAAGATTACACTAGCAGTGGAAACTCATTACCACTGCCAGTATACATATTACCACTGCTATTAGGAAAATTGTTATGTAGACGTATATTGATAAGTATAGAAAAGATCTTGTGTATATTCTATATTGTTAGCATTATACTTATCTTATAAAGGACTCCTTGTGCTATAAAAGGAGATCCTAGGTCATTGTTTAGAGTACGAAATACTCATATAAGCTTCAAGGTGTAACCCTAGTGATAAGCAAGATCACTCGTATTATTTCTTAATAATATTCAAGCTTTGTGTTAAACTGTTCACTTACATTACATCATATAAACTATCTTCTAAGTATTACTAAGTATATTCCGCGTGCTTATTAATATAATTCAAAGTATCACTAACACAAGGTGTGTGTTTAGATCCATTAATTTGCTTCAATTACAAAAAGTGATCATAGACATTTATGCATGAGGACTAAACATAAACATGTTTAGTTGGTTGGACTATTGGTTGGTGGTGGAGGTGGTATGATGGGCCCTTGTAGTGGTGTCCAGAGGTGTTCAATGTAGGAGAAAATAAAGTTAAATTCATCCCTAAGGTTGAAGATGAGGTTTCTATTGTGATGACAACATGAACAACTTTGGCTATGTGGTTCAAGTGAGTAGAGAATGGGATAACCCATGAGTGGTTGTGGTGATGGAGAGGTAGAAGATGATGTTGTGGTGTATGCAAGTTCAAGTGGATTTTTTGGTGATAATGTGAATGCCAATGCCAAAGGTTGAGGTGGACTAGGTGGTGGTAAGGATGTTGTCCTAATTGTGGATGAAGAAGATGAATGTGCTCTAGTGGATATGGTTTTTGAAGGAGCATTATGTGTGAAAGTAGAATAAGTTGAGTTGGTGGAAGGTGGTGTATGTATCTCCTCATCATCATCCAAAGTAAGATCAATGAAAGTGATCTCTTTTGGTGGTATGATGTTAAGTCTTGGTTTCTTGGATTTGTGAGAGATGGTTGCAATGGTGGAAGATATGGTTGGTGTATGATGGATGATTGGAGAGGTGATGAAGATGAATGCATGAGAAATTCTTAAATATCCAAATCAAAAGCATGCAAGCCTTGTTGGTTGCTAAGGATAATAGAGTGTGATGAGTTTAGGAAATTGATGAGTGTTGGAATCAGCTAATGTTGGCAGACTCTAAGGGAGAATAGGTCAAAAAGTGAAAGCAAATAGTAAAAATTGTATTTACAGGGGATGGTACCACTCAATTTAGTGGTGTCATGGCACATTTAGTGGTGTCGTGACCTGCTGGAGGCATTTTTACCTTTCCTGCAGGTTTTAGGCTGCCAAAATGGGTAATTCTAAGGGTACTATTTGCAGCATATCCTATTGCCTCAAGTCACTAAAGAATAATCACATGAATTTTATCACTTTAGCAACATCTACTACTAAGCAAAACATGTGATTAGCTAAATCTTAGGCTACTATTAAGCATGCAAGTGAGACTAGTAGCATAATTATCTAGATAAAAGTATGCATGAGTAAAAACCAAATAATGTAAGGAAGCTAAATTTTAATCAAGAATTAGGCTTGATAAAAAAATATCGTCGGGTGGTAAAATAGAATGACACACCTGACTCAACCCGTACTAAAGTTAGTGCAACCAAGTTGCAATTGTCATGAGGCCATAGCCAATACTTCATAATGTGTTAGATTAATAAACTAATGATACTACTTAATAAATAGTTTAATGTTGTTTATAACCCTCGACCTCACTTGTTAAACCCCTTCTTTATCTCCTTTCCAAGCCCTTTGATAGCCTTTTCGATTGACTTGAATCCCCAGATTGTTTGCTCGTGCATTGACACTTGTTGATTGTACATCACCGTTTACCTTTGCATTACGGAGGTTAAGTTGGTGTGTTTGAATGGAAGGTCGGTTTTTTGGGTGAAGGATGATGTATCGAGATTACGAAGGAAAGTGTCGGGTGAGGGAGTACGAGCACGAGATGTTCCTTCATCATTCATTTCAACATCATAATCATCATCATCATCATCTACGGGTTGTGATGACGATCCATGATGGAAAGAGGATGAATTAGCATCGGAGGTGGATTTACGACCAGGTTTAGACCCTTTGTCTTTACGTTGCTTTGTGCAACGTTGTGGTCTACCAAGAGGTTTCATTCAGGGTTGGAGAAGATAGTAATCAACATTTTGGAGGTGTGGATAATTGGCCATTACCCAACGAAAGAGACAAGTAAGCAACATACCATATGGCATGAGCTTATCGGACCGACCATGAATGTTGACAATACACTTTTCCATGTAGTACGCAAGATTGTATGGGGTTTCGGTACTAAGAGAATAGAGCATGTGATAAGGATTTAAAACGTACGCTTTTAGGGGGTCATTTAAGCCCTATTTTGACACATTTTATATCCGTTACTGCTTAATTTCGTTCCTTTTTACTTTTTAGGTCTTTTGGAAGCAAAATGCTGGAATGAAGCACATTTGGATGAAAAGGAGCAAATACATGAAGAAAATGGCAAATTCAAGATCAAAGCCACTCAAGACCGATCAGCAGTACCTGACGGCGTCCCAACCAAAGGGCGACACCGTCCCTCTATGAAGACTTGATCAAAACATGCACGCGATGGCTCAGTGAAAATTCTGGTCTTATATCCTGACGGCGTCACGCCTTAATTATAGAGGGCGTCACTCACAGTTTTCACCTCAGACGGCCCAGATCTAGAATCAAGACGACGTCTCAACTGAAGACCGACGGCGTCACAATTCTTAGGTGACACCATCTCATCGATGACTTGGCCCAGATGAAACCCTATTGACGGCGAGCTGACGGCGTCCCATGCAAAAGGTGACGCCGTCGCGATTGTAAATCTATTTATAGAATTTGATTTTTCTATATTTGAGAGGTATACTTTTGGAGAAAAAACCCTAATTCGTTTGTAGTCTAACTTGGACAGTATTTTAGGGTCCCATACCCTATTTTACACATTGAGATAAGTTTTTTAATCCAAATCATCATTATGTCTATCTCATATTCAAATGATTGTGTGTATGCTTGCTTGTCTATCATGTCTAGCTAAATTACTTGTGTGTTTGCTTAGATCTATGAAACCTAGTTATTGATTATTGTTAGGTTGTTTCTTGTCTTAATTGAAATTGGCTTAGGAGTGCAACTAGGCATCTTCGTTGTATTTAATGCTTGAGTATGCTTTATGATGATATGGTTTATGGATGAAATAGCTTAGGCTTTCCGACTTCGTAGATCATATACGAGAGATAACCTCAAAGAACTAGGGACCACGCATACCCTATGACCTTTAGGAATACAACGTGTTATGATAAAGGACGTGAAAATGCAACCGACCAATAAAAGATAACTAAGGAGTAATAGTATCTAAGTGAACACATCTTTAATCATCATACGAGCACAACTCATTTAGACATAGCTACCCATAGTAATTAGATAATTAGACAATTAGTTAAAGTAGAGTAATCGGTAAAAGCACCACCCTCAAACCAATTGCCCCGAGATTTTACCTTAGCTTTCTAAAAAACCATAAAAAGATAAAAAAAAGAATCATCCTCAACCCCACCTTCTCGTCATATATTTCTTACTAGCATTCCTATTCCCCTAGAGAATGATATCAATCCCCGAGGCTTACCCCGTACTACACTACAACGATTAGGTTCACTGCCTAGGAGGTTGAAAAACTTGCTCGAAGAAAAGGAAGTTTCCTTTGACCCCAAACACGCCTTCCGCGCGCATCAAGTTTTTGGCATCGCTGCTGGGGAATAGAATATATAGTTAGATCTTTATCTCGTTTAGGTTCCCTTGCTTGATTCCTATCAAGTAAGATTTTTTCTCATTTTCATTAGCTTCCTTGTAGTATATCCCCCTTCTTCGTGTCTTTGTTTGTAACCTTGTCACTTTTCATCATGGAAGGTGATAACCCACCAAATCAACCACTTCCCATCAACCCACCACCAATTGACCCGCCAAGAGGACGTACTCTTGGTGAATACTCTAGAACGAGCCATCAAGGCTATAGGAACACCATTGAGCTCCCCGATCAAGCTCAAACTACAGCCCTGCGATCCGACACCATCTGGTTGGTGCAAAACTGATGTGCATTCCATGGACTTCGTTTCGAAGATCCTAATCAGCATCTCAAGGACTTCCTTAAAATCGTTGACTCTATCGACCTTGATGCTACCACAAGGGAGACCACGCGCTTGTGTCTCTTCCAATTCTCTCTACGGGACCAAGCTAGTAATTGGCTTGAGCGACTTCCCGCCGGATCTATCTCAAGTTGGGATGATCTCACCACTCGTTTCTTCGCCCAATTTTTCCCACTGGGGAGAACCACCAAACTAAGGAATGACATCTTGATGTTCCAACAACGTCAAGGCGAAACTCTCTACGAGTGGTGGACTCGATTCAAGGACTTGCTCCATAAAGTCCCTCATCACGGCATCGATCTTTGGCTTCAAGTCCAAATCTTTTACGATCATGTCAATCTCTTAACTAGGCAAACCATCGACCAAGCGGCCGGTGGAAAACTTAGTGAACTTACCGCGGAAGAATCGTGGGGTACAATAGAGGACCTTGCCCTCTATGACAACGAATGTTAGAATGACCCCCGTGAGTTGCCCAAAACCGTCAAGGCAATCTCCTTGCCTCCCATTGACTCACAACCTTCCAATCGTAGGATGCTCAAACTTGAAGATCAAGTCAAATTCCTAATGAGCTCCTACGAAACTCCTAAGCCTTCACGCCAAGTGAACATGGTCTCCTCCTTGTGTGAGATATGTAGTGGTCCCCATGACACTCGTAATTACACGAGACTCCCCGAATAAGCTTCCATGGACTACGCATCCTCGCGTACCAATGGAATAGGAGGGAGATTCCCCACAACACCCGGACCTAGGACTTTCAACGAAGCCCAAGAAGCATGGAGGGGCAAACCCGACTATAATTGGGGTCAATCCAAAGAATTAACCTCTAACGACTCCCCATGACCCCAACAACACAACCAAAGCTCTCACGGCCTTAGTCAAAAAAACCTAGAAGAGATGATGCAACACCTAGTTACATCCCAAGAAGCCCAAATAGCCAAGCTTTCGGACCACTTTAACCAGCAACAAGCCGAGATGGTGTTGGGTTCGGTAAATACCCAAACCCCTTAAATCAAGGATTTGAATAGAAAATACCCTAAGTGTTTAGACCGTTAAACACTAACAGGTCATTGAGTGCATAGTCTCTCAGTGAGCCATCCTCAGGATACTCAGTAAGAGGCGAAAAAGAAGTCTCTCCATTCAGTAAGGCGGAACTTAAGGGGTGAAGACTGAGTCAAGAAGAAGATGGTGGATTCAGTGAGTGATGACAATAACTCACTGAATCCCTAAACTCCTCATCAAATACTTACACTGAAGACAAACTGAAGTAGAAGACTGAAGGCAATGAAGACGGAAGAATGAGCGGGACAAGGCGGGATAAGTTTGAATCAGATAAGACGAAGTCCTTATCAACCAAAGTCAACTTTCCCTGAATGGAAAACTATCAGGCTCAGTGTCATCACTGACTTATGGAAAGCAGCTTTGTCTTTTACTTAATATAGTCTTTGTAAACAGAGACAAAATACTTCAGTATTTTTTCTTCTGTAAAATGTCAGTTTGTCACTTAGGATAAAGTTAATACTCATACTTGTATAAATAGCATAAGAGATGGAGTGAAAGATTTAAGCTTGTGAATTGTAAAACACACACACACACAAGCCATCTTTTACTCCTCCAAATACAACTCAGTCCCTTAGATAGCTCAGTGGTTCCATAGTAGTTGTGCTCAGACTTAGCCTGAGCTTAGTGAGGAGTACCAACCCTTTGTCATTTCAATCCCAAGTACTATTCCGCAAGTACTTGGGTAATGTATTCTTTTTTATTCATTTCTAATAAAGAAAATTATGTTGAAAATTTATCGGTGTGTTTTTTACTTATGTCATTTCAGTCATTGATTCACTATTAGTTTGCTTTTTATACGATAGTGAATAGGGAACAACAAGTGGTATCAGAGCTGGCTAATTATAAAACCTTTTTTAAGCCGCTCAAAACGTTTTCAAATCAGGATCCTAATGGCTGAAATTGATGTGCCCCAACTTGTCGACAAAAATGGTGGAGCTTATTCAGCTATTTCCCCTCGACTCGAAGTTGGTAAATTTAACAAATGGAAAAAGCGAATGCTTTGCTATTTGACTGGGATGGAACCTTACTACATTAAGTGTATTAATGAAGGTCCATTTATCCCAAAGACTGCTGAAGGTTTGCCTAAACTTGAAGCTCAGTGGACTCAGGACGAGAGAAGAGTGGTCAACAAGGACCAAAGGCTCAAAAGTATCATCATATCTTGTCTCCCTGATGATACTATGGTGTCTGTTATTGGCTGTAGTAAAGCTAAGCAAACCTGGGATGACCTGGTCCACAGTTATGAAGGTCCTTCTGATACCAAGGAAAACAGGATCATAGACCTGAAACTTGAGTATAACACCTTTAGGGCCAAGGACTCAGAAACTCTCTCTCAAACTTACACCCAATACAAAACTTTGTTAAATGAACTGTCAAATGATGGTGTTAAGTTGTCCAAACATGAAATCAATGTTGGTTTTGTCAATTGTCTCACTGAGAAGTGGGTGAATTTCTCTCAGGGACTTAGGAATGCTAATCATATCCAGAATCTTAAACTTTCTGAAATTTATGGGAAATTTGTCTATGAGGAAAACCTCATCAACAGACGATACCTTGACTTAAAGAAGTCTCAGGAAGTCAAGAAGTCCCTGACCACTACTTCAACACCTATATCTACTGCTTTCTTCTCAAACAGTGTGGTTCAGGATTTTCAAGAAAATTCATATGATGAGCCGGATGAGAGATCAAGCGAGGAGTACCTAAATGACCTGAACATCGAATTTCAGGAAAGGGCACTCCTTGCTAACTCTCGAAGGTTTATAAAAAGAAACAAATTTTTTTCTAATGCTAAAGCAAATGAGGACACTGAATGCTTTAAGTGTCATAAAAGAGGCCATTTTTCCAAAGACTGTTTTTCAAAAACAATTTCTGAACCCTCTTACAAACCATCAGGGTCAAATCAGTCCTCAGGCTTTAGCAAATTTCAAGCAAAAATTTATCAGTCTCATCAAAATTTTCAAAAAAAGTCTGATCAAAGTAAAACTGTTGATTTTGAAGCTAAGTACAGGAAAGCCAAAGCTAAGCTAGCACTGCTAGAGGCCAGTCCCTAAGAAACAACAAACAATATTAAATCTGTGCAGGGTAAAAACAAAGGCCTAGTTGCTGAATTCTTCGACTGGGATGAAGAGCCAGTCTCCTCAGACGATGAAATGGTGCAAGTCAGTGCACTGATGGCTCTCTCAAAAGAGGACAAGCTAGCTGTTGGGAAAAATCATGCCAGGAATGGAGAGTGGGTCAACATCACAATGAAGAAGGTAAATATTTTACTTTCTATGGATGATGACTCTGATTGGCAGTCTTATATGAACTATATCAATGTTGATCTTAAGTTTGTAGAAGAGCAATGATTAAATCTTTTTTCAAAATATAACAAGCTAAGTTTTGAACTGAACAAGTGTAGGGATGAACTGCTTCTTTTAAAACAAAATAAGCTTGAGGCTATCACTTTGCAAATTCAAAACACTGAACTAGTTAAAAGAAATCAGGCTCTTCAAAATGAACTTATGAAAGAAAAGAATATCATTGCTAGTTGGACTGCTATAAATCCAAGGGTCTTTGACGCTGTGGGAGCCCCCAGTAGCAAAAAGAGAGTCATAGGTGAAGATCATCTCCCTGACTCTCACGATAAAGACCAGTCTCCCAAACCATTTGTGTCTGATGGCATGATTACCAATGTGTTGACTATTCCCAAGCCCAGTGATTGGATTGAACGGGGTTAATCCTGAGAGTAAGCTTCCAAATTTCGATTCTGGAAGGATACTAGAGCCTGAAAGCCAAGCTCTAAAGAGCATGATTGGACTCCCTGATATGCCCAGTAGTACTGAACATATCTCTGAGTCTGAATCAAAATCTCAAGCACCGCTTCCTCCCCTGAAACCTCTTCAGGGTGCTGCTCCTAGCTCTGAGCTTACTTCATTACAATTCAATCTTCACTCACCAAAAGAAAGGTCTGGACTTGGTAGAACCATCCTGAAAAGACCAACAATACCAATCCAACAAGAGTCTACCCCCACTAAGACTTCCACATCGTCAGTCCCCACTGAAGCTGACCAAATTCAGCAACTGACTGAACTTGTGAGGAAGCTAACTGATAAGATGGAATCCATCAAAAAAGTTCCTGATTCAATAATCAAGGAAACAAAGTCAGCCTCCTCTAGTTCCTCAAAGTCAAAATCCACCACCAAACCCAAGCAGAAGTGTGATCTATGCCACTATACCAGTCATACCACTGAAAACTATTATAGAATCCTTTTTGTATGATCTGCAAAAAGGATGATCACAGAACTTCTGATCACTTACAATATGTAAGTTCACTCAGTAAAGCAAACTATACCAAAGTTGGTCATCGGCATGCTTCAACCTCCAAATCTGCTCAAAAGTATAGAGCAAAACCCTTTCCTCCTTGTCCACACTGTGGCTTTAATGATCATCATCCTGATGATTGTCTCATGAACACATGCTGTGATATTTGCGGAAATCCAGCTCATGAGACATCCCAGCATGACAATGTCATCCAAGCAAGGAGAAGTTCCAAGCAACCCAGAATCACTAAGTCATCCTCACTCTCCAAATGCAAAACCTGTGGCAGCACAATGCACTCAACCACTGACCATGAGTCAATTGCCAAATTCAAACAGACCTTTAGACCCAAGCCTACCAATATGTGGGTCAGCAAGAGAAACTAATCTAGTTTACTATTTGTGCAGAGACACGCCAGGGAGCCAATTTGGCATCTAGATAGTGGATGCTCAAGAAGCATGACTGGCGTTAAGGAGTGTCTACACAAGTATGTAAAGGAACCAAGACCCAAGGTAGTATTTGGTGATAACTCATCATGTCTCACTGAAGGTTATGGTTCAGTATACTGCAATGGAATAGTTTTCTCTAGAATAACTTATGTCAATGGTCTAAAATACAATCTCATCAGTGTTAGTCAACTCTGTGATGCTAAGTACATTGTGCAATTCAATGACAAACAAGGAACCATTTTTAATGCCAACAAAGAAGTTGTTTTGATAGCTACTAGAAGAGATGATGTTTATGTCTTAGACATGTCAACACTCTCTCAAGATGGAACTTGTCTCTTTGCCAAGGCCACTGAGACTATCAACTGGTTGTGGCACAAGAGACTCTCACACTTAAATTTCAAAAACATCAACAACTTGGCAAAACAAAACAAGGTCCTTGGCTTACCATTACTGGTTTTTGTAAAAGATAAACCATGCTCAGCCTGTGAAAAAGGCAAACATTAAAGAGCATCTTTCAAAACAAAACAAAATTTCTCCATCAGAAGCTGCCTTCACCTCTTGCACATGGATCTCTTTGGACCAGTCAGCCCTAGATCAATCCAGCATGAGAAGTATACACTTGTCATTGTTGATGAATTCTCAAGATACACTTGGGTATACTTTCAAGAGTCAGGCAGCTGATACAATAATGTCATTCATCAGGAACATTGAAAACCAGAATGACATTACTGTTAAACAAATCAGAACTGACAATGGTACTGAGTTAAGAAATAAAGAGCTTGAGAATTTCTGTGATGAAAAGGGAATCTTCAAAAACTTTTCATCTCCTTACACCCCTGAACAAAATGGGGTAGCTGAAAGGAAAAACAGAACTCTCATTGAGGCTGCTAGAACTATGTTAAATGGCTCAACATTCTCTAAACATTTCTGGATTGAAGCAGTCAAAACAGACTGTTACACCCAAAACAGGTCAATCATTGTAAAAATACATAACAAAACCCCATATGAGATATTCAAAGGTAGACTTCCTGATATCAGTTATTTTCATGTGTTTGGATGTCCTGTGTTTATTCATAACCACAAGGATCATCTAGGCAAGTTTGATTCTAAAGCTGATGATGGATACTTTCTAGGTTACTCACTGGTCTCCAAAGCCTTCAGGGTATTTAACACAAGGAGACAACAAGTTGAGGAAACCTTTCATGTCACCTTTAATGAGAGTTCAGAAAGCATCAGGTTCACCAACACCTCATTGGAGGAAATAAGAATTGATAACTCATCAAGATATCCTCCTGATGAGTATAACACTAAAATCAATTCCTCATACCAAGCTGACGCTGGCATCTAATATTATGTCTTACCTCACAACCTTCCCCAACCAACCATCAGTGAATTCATTGACAATCAATCAGTCCCTGCTGGGATAGGTAACACTGAACCAAATGTTCAGGAACCTGTTACTCAAGAACCTCAACCTGAACAATACATCTCAACAGATGATCTTAATGATTCTGTGGCTCCTGCACCTGAACTCACTCCTGAGTCTCCAGTGACCTCTTCAAGCTCAGATCCTAGACAACAAAGTAAGTGGACAAAATCTCAGGACATCGAGCTTGTAAACATCATTGGTGAACCCACTGCGGGCATGCTCACTAGAAGCATGGCTGCTAAGTTAACTACAACTTCAGCCAATGAATGTCTATATGCTGATTACCTATCAGAAATAGAACCCAAAAGTGTCACTGAGGCTCTAAAACACCCAAGCTGAGTTCAGGCCATGCAAGAAGAACTTCAACAGTTTGATAAAAACAAGGTCATGACCTTGATCAAATGTACTCAGGATGTCGTTGTCATAGGAATGAAGTGGGTTTTCAGAAACAAAACTGATGAAAACGGCACTGTCATTAAAAAACAAAGCCAGACTTGTAGCCAAAGGTTACACTCAACAAGAAGGCATTAACTATGATGAGACATTTTCTTCTGTTGCAAGAACGGAAGCCATCAGGATCTTCCTTGCATTTGCTACCTACATGAACTTCAAAGTTTACCAAATGGATGTAAAAAGTGCATTCCTGAATGGTGAACTCAAGGAAGATGTGTATGTTCAGCAACCTCCTGGCTTTGAGAGTAGTGAACTCCTTGACTATGTCTGTAAGCTTGACAAAGCCCTTTATGGACTTAAACAAGCTCCCAGGGCATGATATGAAACTCTCTCAGCCTTCCTGATTCAAAACAAGTTTGTCAGAGGAAAGATAGGCAACACATTGTTTATCTACATGACAAAGCAAGATGTGATACTGGTCCAAGTATATGTTGATGACATCATCTTTGGCTTAACAAACTACATTCTTTGCAAAGAGTTTGAAAAACCGATGACAAAGAAGTTTGAAATGAGCATGATGGGTGAACTCACATACTTCCTTGGACTACAAATCAGGCAAACTGATAAAGGAATATCCATCAGTCAAGAGAAATACACCAGAAATCTCTTGAAGAAATATGAGATATCTGACTATACGTTAGTGAAGACACCAATGGTCCCTCCTAACAACCTTGGACTTGATCTCACTGGCAAATCAGTCAATCAAACCCACTTCAGGGGGATTGTTGGCTCACTGATGTATCTTACGGCTTCTAGACCATACATACAATTTTCAGTCTGTCTAATAGCAAGATATCAGTCAAATCCCAAAGAATCCCATCTCACTGCAGCCAAAAGAATACTCAGATACCTGAAGGGAACTCCAAGCCTTGGACTCTACTATCTAAAGTGCTCAGGGTTTGACCTCAAAGGATATTCTGACTCTGATTATGCTGGCTATAACATGGACAAAAAAAGTACCTCAGGGTCCTGTCAATTTCTTGGAGGAAAACTAGTTTGTTGGAGTGCTAAAAAGCAACAATAAGTGGCTATGTCTTCAGCTGAGTATGTTGCTGCTGCAGGATGCTGTGCCAATGTCTTATGGATGAAAAGTCAACTCAGTGACTATGACATCCATTACAAAATGGTACCCATCTTCTGTGATAACAACAGTGCTATTGCAATCTCCAACAACCCTGTCCTTCACCAAAGAACCAAACACATTGATATCAGATATCATTTCATCAGGGACCACATAATGAAAGGAGACATAGAGCTTCATTTCATCCCTACTGAATATCAACTTGCTGATATCTTCACCAAACCCTTAGACGAACCTACCTTCAGGAGACTGAAAACTGAATTGGGAATGCTAGACATTGAAAGTCAGCAACCTGAAAACCAATCTCAGTAAGTTTTCCCTGAAAAGGTTCATCCTCCCTGAACAAAACCCCAAAACAACCCTCTCACTGAATGAGTAAGACTCATTCAGGGACCCTGACTTTAGACATTGAGCAGTGAATGAGTAACTAAATGCACCAAATATCAGTTACTTAAATGTCCTAGGTTGGTAAACACACCAATTTAATATAGGAATATATGTCTCTTTATCTTACTTTCATCCAAGTCAAGGGTCCCTCTAAACTTACCTCATCCCACATGGCATTAAATGCCTCCTCTCACATGAAATATCTTGTGGATATTTTATTACTGCAGAATGCACTTTTACTGTGCACTGCAACTGTTCCTTTAAAAACCGGGATTTTACTGCGGGCAGTGGAGTGGTGGCATTGAATGAGAAGATTCAAAACGTTCTCAAAAAATGACTTTACAAATCCTCATTTATACATGATTTACCCCTCTCACCACTCTATAAATACCCCTCTCAAAAACACACACAAAGATTTTCTGCATCTAAACTCTGTCAAAATCACTTCTCAAAATAAGAAATCTTTGTGTTCTTTAATCCTGAAAACAAGTTTTTCACTAAAATCTTCTCAGTAAACATTTAAAAAAGGTTTTTCACTACAAACTTAAGAGATTCAAACTCTTTGATTGTTCTTGTCAAGATATCTTTTTCAAAAACCCTAAACTTTTTAATGGAAATGGCAAGAACACAACTTCTTCACTTTGCACCACAGTGGGTAGGGGATCTAAGTAATATTGAATTTAAAACAAATAATGTTATAGGCAATTTTGAATACCCCCCAAATGTCCCAGCCTATAAGGACATAATGAAGTTTTTATTCAACTGCCCACTGAAAAAGGCCTTTACTCAGTCCTCATCAATTCTGTATCAAAACCTCCTCAGGGAGTTTTGGGCTACAACAATGGCCTATGACCCGACACCCTCAACTGATGAGACTGACCTCAGACCCCTCAGGGAGTATCTCATCAAATTCAGTCTGTTTAATGGGGAAAGATCAGTCACCCTGGACTATAAAATTTTTTGTACTTCAACAGAGTTAGAATATAATAATGGAGTCTATGTTGCCCATGTTAGGAATCAGAAAATTCAGTCATTAAAGTATCGGTCACCTCAAGTATATGTAATCATTAGAAAGCTCGTAGTCGTAGTTATTTAATGTTAGTAAGTAGTTAGTTAAGTAAAACCGTGGAGGACAGACGGGTCTTTACCCACTGTATGCCTGATCCACAGCCCGTAGGTGGCGATTATGTGTAAGACTATAAATTCTATCTACCTCCCAAGGTAGAGAGTTGGAGCTCATAATAATATTTTCACTTTCTCTCACTAAGTTCCCAAACCTCTAACTCTTTCTCTCTCTAAAACCTTAAGGTGTACGCCTAGTTTGATCATGGTATGATGTGTTTGTGAAATCCAATATGTTACAATTGGTATCAAGAGCCATGGTTTGATCATCTCTCTTACTTATCCTTGGATTTCTAGTGGTTTTATATGGTTTTTTGGTTTGAAAAAGTTTAGTGGTTTTTGCATCATTTGGATCATTTCTTGTGTTAAAGTTTGAATTTTGAGTGTACTTTTGTGTTTAGAATCATTGTAAGTGCTTGGGTTTTGATTTGGAAAGCTTGAATCACTATGGTTGAGCTTGTTTTGGATTGAAAAGTGTGGTTTTGAAGTTTTTCAACTTAGCGACTTGAGTCTCGGTGAGTTTTTCTTCGTAGCGACTTGCTTCAGTAATTTCCAGCAAGTTGTAGTTTAAGTCGTAGCGACTTGATCTTAGCGACTTGTCTATTGAGACAAGCCGACAAACAGTATAAGTTAGTGGAGGTTCCACTTCGGCTAGCGACTTGGTTGGGTTAGCTACTTGTTTCTATTATTTCTAGCGACTTGTCTTTATAGTTATTAGCGAGTTGTTCTTAGCGACTTGATCTCAGCGAGTTGTTCTTTAGCGACTTGTTAGCTTAGCGATTTGTTGAGGTAGCGACTTGTGTTTAGCGACTTGATTCACAGCGACTTGAGTCTTTAGCGAGTTGCTATTTAGCGATTTGTGTTTAGCGACTTGGCACACAGCGAGTTGTTCTTTAGCGACTTGTCTACCTAGCGATTTGGTGCTTTAGCGACTTGGTGACTTAGCGACTTGTCTCAAGGGTTATAGCGACTTGGTAGATTTCTATTTCTAAAACGGTTTTCTCTTGATTTAGTAAAATCCCGTGAAAGAATCTATTTCCCGGTTTAATCATAGAGTTATAAAATATCTTGAAATCTGTAAACATGTCTACCAACGTGCCTACAATCATCTCTACTGTAGCTGAGGACGTTCAAGCAGCTGGTTCAGACACTCGTCCACCCATGCTTGACAGAACTGACTATGACTCATGGGCTAAAAGAATCAGACTGTACTGTCTGGGAAAGGAAAATGGAGTCAACATTCTCAAGTCAATTGATGAAGGACCGTATCAGGATGAGACAACCAGAGACATACTTGATACTACTGCTGATGGCTCAGTGATATTAGGACTGGATAGACCTAAAATGTATAATGAACTGACTGATAAGGAGAAGAAGAGATACGATGCTGATATCAGGGCTTCAAACATTATACTTCAGGGTCTTCCAAAAGACATTTACAAGCTGATAAATCACAACACTAAAGCCAAGGCGGTTTGGGATAATGTCAAGATGCTTCTCTCGGGTTCTGAATTAACTAAGGAAGACAGAGAATCACAACTGTATGATGAATTTGAGCACTTTAAGATGAAGCCAGAAGAAAGTGTCTATGAGTATTACGTGAGATTCCACAAGCTTGTGAATGATATGAGGAATATCAAAATGACCATGCCAAACATTCAGCTGAACTCAAAGTTTATGAACAACATGAATCCCGAATGGCATAAATTTGTCACATCTGTGAAGCTAACCAAAGGATTGAAGAATACCAACTATGAGCAACTGTATGCATTCCTTCTTCAGAATGAGAGACATGCTATGTTTGAACAAAGGATTCTTGAACAGTTCAAAACTAAGCAGGGAGAAACTAGCTCGTCAAATGATTCAACAACCTTTTACACCAATGTTGGAATTACCACCAAAGATTCTCAAGTCATACCCACGGGTAATGGAAATCACAAACTCATTCCCGATCCAAGTTTCAAGCAACCTGATGCCAACGCAGTCATGGAACACTTCATCAATCAACTGGCTCTTATGGTTAAACAAAACTTGACCTTCACTCCACATACTAACAGTCTTCACACTAACAATGAAATCAGGACTGCATCCAATCTACACAATCATGCTATTGTCAGAGATGGAAAGGTTATGGTGCAACCAGTTCAAGGAAGACAGTATGAACAGGGAAGAGGAGGAGTAGGTGGAGGATATGTGGCTAATCGGAATCATGGAAGAAATGTCAATCAAGGGCAAGCAAAGCCAATCAAATGCTACAACTGTGGTGGTGAGGGACATATTGCAAGGAACTGCACGTCTCCAAAATGTCCACATAATGCAGAATACTTCAAAGACAAGATGTTTCTTGTGCAAGCTCAGGATAATGGGGATGTTTTGGATGAAGAGGAGTTGCTGTTTCTTGCTGAGGGAAATGCCAAGACATATGATGCAGATGTGGATGATCTGCCAATTCAGGAGATAGGTCATAATCATCAGAATGCCTTTCAAGTCGCTGACTGTGATGCATACGACTCTGACGTCGATGATGAACCTACTGCACAAACAATTTTCATGGCTAGCATTTCTCCAATGGTCTCTCCAAAGGTCTCATCATCACAGAAAGATGGTCCTTCCAAAGAATCAATCATCTCAGAGGTATTAAAACTATATGATGATGTTGATCTGCAAAAGATACATGATAAAGTGCAATCACAGGAAACTTGCGACTCAGATATTGCTAATATGGGTAATAATAATATTGTCCTATATGATCAATATGTGATCCAAAGTGAGAATGTGATTGAACCAAGTGATGTATCTTCTGCAGTCAATGATGACTATGTTTTTGATGAATACACTGCATGTGCCCCTGATGATTCTGTTACCTCTGAACTGAATGCCTATAAAGAACAAGTTGCTATTTATGAACAACGTGCTAAGTTTGAGTTAACTACCCGTGAGCAGGAAATGGATGACCAAATGCGTACAATTATTAGAAAAAGTAATTTTAGAGAAGAAGTGTTAAAACAAGAGTTAAACTCCTTACAAGAAAAGCTTTCTAAAACTGTTAAGCAAAAGCAAGAGCTGCAAGATAATGTTAAAGTACTTAAACAAGAATTCAGTGCTAAGGAATCAAAACTTTTGAATGATTTTTCTAATCTAAAAACTTTAAAAAACAAGCTTGAAAATAAGTTGTACGTACAAGGGAATACCATTCAGACTGCCCACATGATCACTAAGCATAGAGTTCTCAGCGATAAGCATAGTATTCCCATTGTAGAGAAACCTAATCCTGAGTAAGGTAAGATAGCAAAAGCTGCTCAAAATGTGATCTATGATGGTAATGAAATCCTTAAGCCTAGGCAAAAACCTAGTTGCGCTGAGTGCAAGGAAGAGGATAGAAAATTAGATGATGCATCTAGGGAGAAAATGGATAAGTATCTAGGGAGAAAATGGATAAGAAGCTTAACTATCCTGCGTGTAAAAAGAATAACATAACGATCAAACCCCATGATTACACTAAGGAAAATTGGATCTCCCTGAACATGTTTAAGCCTCTAACTCAATTAACCCCAGAACAGATCTTTTGGAAGAAAGATATGGATAAACTAAAAGTTAATGTACTTGTTGAAACAAACACTCCCTTTAGGAAAATGCCTGCAGCTACTGTGTATCCTCCAAATACACCAATGCACTTAGTTCCTAGAACTATTGCCACTAATAGCAAGACCTTAATCAGTCAGTAGGTCATATATCAATTATTTGTTGATTTTGAGAAGACATGTAAGATAAGGATCACACCTACTGGGATAACTGAAGGGGAAAGGGGTTTTGAGAAAACTAAAGAATGCTATTTAACTGAGGTCATGCCTTTCTTTAAACAATTAAAAGGTCAATTTGAGAGTCTTAAAAAGGGGATGGATTCAGATATTAAAGAAATGGAAACGGAATTTGATGCAATGATAGTTGAGGTCAATGACTATGAGCGTGAATTAAAATACAATGAGATTGAGAGGAAAAACTTGCATACCTTAAATGAGAATTTGATTTCTGAATGTATCACTGAAGATGTGTTTTACACTGCCACGAATTGTTCTATTAATGCATCCCAATTTCATGAATGATCTATTGCTCTAAAAGTTTCCCATGACCGTGTCATTGAGCTTGAGAAAACCAACTCTAAATTGCATGAAAAAGTTGAACAGGATGATCATGATAACCTGATGAAACAGTTTTCTAAATTGGAAGTTGAGCATCTTGCTTTGAAATTAAAATATCAACATCTAAAAGAAAATGTTAAAACCTCAAATGTCAAGACATCCTTGGATGCCCCTGAATTTGATGCAGTTTTTGAAATTAGCAAACGTGATGAACAGATTTGAGCTCATTGTAACACGATCAGAAAAATGAGAACCCAAATTGCACAATTAAAGGGTGAAAAGAACAATGTGACTGGCTACCAAATGCCTCCTCCTTTAGATTCTCAGTATTCTCAAACTTTTCATCTTCAAAACTTGGTTAATGTTTTACAAAAGGAAAATGAGAGTTTTCTAGAAGAAAATGAAAAAGTCAAACTACACTTTAAAGAGTTATATGATTCAATGAAAGTCACTCGTGACAAGAACAACGAAAAAATAACGTCTTTACAAAAGGAAATTGAGAATCTGAAGAATCAGGAAAAAGGGAAAGTGCCACTTGTCTTCAATGAGAATGTTGCATCGAAGTCATCTACAGACTGCAAATATACTGTGACTGTTAAATACATTCCTCCTCATATTAGGAATAATGAACTTGTATTTCATAATTATCTTGCTCGCCTTAAGGATAGTCTTGAATGTCTCCGTGAGATTGTAGAAGAGGACTTCATGAATAAGCCACTTGATAGTGAAATTAGGTTTGCTTGCATTCAGGCCAAACAATCTTAGGAGCTGCTAGAATGCTTAAGAGGAACTTGTCCTAAATCCTTAGGTGCGAAAGATAAAGCTGTGATGCCTTGCTCGATGCCTAGTGATAAGTATGCAACTCATTCTATGCCCAGTACTAAGCAAGTAAACTCTAGAGTGCCTTCGAGTAGTTCAGATCCCTGAACTTCTAGTTCAGGAATGCAAAAAGTAGCAAAACCAACTAATGTTCCAATTCCCTCTACAGGAGTAAGAAGGGACACCAAAGCAAGCGGGTCAAAGCCTCAAGGCAACACAAAGAATGATAGGACCTTGCATGCTAGGAGTGTTCAGTGGAAGATAGTAGAAGATCACCTTAGGGAGAATTTGAATAAAACGAATTGTGTTGATTCTAGTGTTAGCTCTAAGCGTACTGTAATTAATGCGAATTCTGCTACTTTTGGCAAAACATGTAATGATGATTGCTTGGTTTCTGTTACTAATCTTGAATGTGGTGTGAATGATTTGATTAATGCTGTTAAATGCCCTGTTAAGATTGTTAATGCAAATAATCAAGCTAAGAAGGCTAGAAAGCCATGGCGGAAGAAGGTTAGGAAACATTGGAAACCCACAGGAAGGAAATTTAGTAACATAGGTTATCAGTGGATACCTACTGGCCGAAAATTCAATCTTAATGAGATGTGGACTAAATTATCTAGATCAATGCCCATTAGGAAATGGATGCCTACTGGTAGAACTATTCCCTTAAGAAGTGAACATACTTTGAATATGTCTAATATGGACACTAGAACTGCATCTATCCCTGATGATTCCATTGTTTCTACTTCTGATGTGGGTGTTCCAATCAATGTTATTAACCAAATGGAACCCATTCTTGCATGGGGATACTAATTATCTAGTTATCCATTCTTGTCTGTGTTCAACTGCAGATCGTTCAAATCGTTCTGTGGTACCTGGACTCAGGCTGTTCCAAGCATATGACTGGAGACCGGTCACGGCTCATGAACTTTGTGAGTAATTTTATCGGGACTGTTAGATTCGGGAATGATCATTTCAGTGCAATTATAGGTTATGGAGACTATGTTGTCGGTGATAGTGTTATCTCCAGGGTATATTACGTTGAAGGTCTTGGTCATAACTTATTCTCTGTCGGTCAGTTCTGTGACTCTGATCTAGAAGTGGCCTTCAGAAAACATACTTGCTTCGTTAGAGAACTTGATGGTAGAGAACTTTTAAGAGGAACGCGTGTTTCAAATCTATACACCATCTCTATCGAAGATATGATGAAGTCTTCTCCAATCTGCTTATTGTCAAAGGCTTCGAAAACAAAGTCATGGTTATGGCATCGTCATCTAAATCACCTGAACTTTGGCACCATAAATGACCTTTCCAGAAAGGACTTAGTTATAGGCTTACCTAGACTAAAGTATGAAAAGGATCATCTCTGTTCAGCATGCCAATTGGGAAAAAGCAAGAAGTATGCCCACAAACCCAAACCTATAAACTCAGTTATGGAAGTTCTTCATACTATTCACATGGATTTATGTGGACCCATGAGAGTGCAGAACATTTATGGGAAGAAATATGTGTTAGTTGTGGTTGATGATTATTCTCGATTTACATGGGTTAAGTTCTTGAGAACAAAGGATGAAACTCTAGATATTATCATCAAACTTATCAAACAGCTGCAGGTTCGACTTAACAAAACTGTCAGAATCATCCGAACAGACAATAGAACTGAGTTTGTTAATAAACAACTTAGTGAGTTTTATGAAAGTGTTGGAATCAGTCATCAAAGAAGTGTTCCACGAACTCCTCAACAGAACGGCGTAGTTGAAAGATGAAATCGAACTCTTGTGGAAGCCGCTAGAACAATGCTGATTTACTCAAAGGTTCCAATGTTTCTCTGGGCTGAAGCCATTGCCACTGCATGCTATACACAAAATCGATCCCTTATTCACACTTCTCATGGAAAAACTCCATATGAACTTGTTCACAATCGAAAACCTAATCTTTGGTGCATTGTGTTATCCAACTAATGAGGGCCAAGACTTAGGAAAACTTAAAGCTAAAGCGGACATTGGAGTATTTGTAGGATATGCACCAAGCAGAAAAGGATACCGAATCTACAACAAAAGAACCCGAAATATCATGGAAACAATTCACGTTACGTTCAATGAGCTGACCGGTCCAATGGCTCCAGGACAATCCAGTTCTGGACCCGCATCATCAAATAGTCCTATCAGTTCTACTCTTGTATACGATTCTTCGCCAGTAACTCCTTATGTACCTCCTTTAGAAGATGACTTGAAGAAACTATTTGATCCAATGTTTGATGAACACTATGAGCCAATTGCTAATGATCTGTCAAATCCATTAATAGAGGTTGCTCCTATCCCTGTCAATGAAGTTAACCCTTCAGTTTCTATGTCGTTAAGCCAAGAAGCGCATGCTGCTGATCACTCTGTCTTATCAACAAATCATCAATCATCGAGTGTACATCATGGAATTGTTTCTGGCACCCCTGATGGAGAGAATCCCTTTGCTACTCCTGAAGATGCCCCATTTGAAAACATATTTGCTCCTGAATCACCATCTGAACCATCTTCATCAGGAGAAATCGACTCTGCTACTTCAGTTCCTCAACAACAACCACACGAACACCTTAGAAAATGGACACATGATCACCCATTGGACAACATCATTGCAAATCCCTCTCGTCCAGTATCCACTCGCAAACAACTTGCAACTGATTCCTTATGGTGCTTCTTCAACTCCGTACTATGCAAGGTCGAACCAAAAGATGTTAAAACTGCCATGAATGAAGACATCTGGTTCAATGCCATGCAAGAAGAAATTCATGAGTTCGATCAACTAGATGTATGGGAAATAGTACCTGCTCCTGACTGTGCTATGATCATTGCTCTAAAGTGGATCTTCAAAGTAAAACTTGATGAACATGGTGATGTTTTAAAGAACAAGGCTCGATTGGTTGCAAAAGGATACCGTCAAGAGGAGGGTATTGACTTTGTAGAATCATTTGCTCCATTTGCTCGTATCGAGGCAATCAGAATCTTCTTGGCTAATGTTGTAAGTAAGAACATGGTAGTCTATCAGATGGATGTAAAGACGGCTTTTCTTAACGGAGATCTTAAAGAAGTTGTATACGTCTGCCAACCTGAAGGTTTTGTGAATTCAGAGCAACCTATTCATGTCTATCGCTTGAAGAAGGCTCTTTATGCTTTGAAGCAAACTCCAAGGGCATGGTATGATACACTATCAAAGTTTCTTCTATCTACTGGATTCAGCAAAGGAGCAGTTGATCCGACATTGTTCACCAGAAATTCAGGCAAACATTTAATCCATGTTCAAATCTATGTTGATGATATTATTTTTGCCTCGACTGACCCCAATGAATGTGACAATTTTTCAAATGAAATAGGTTCCAAATTTCAAATGTCATTTTTCTTGGGATTACAAATTTCACAAAGTCCCGGAGGCATTTTTATAAATCAATCTAAATATGCTAATGAGATTTTAAAGAAATTTGGATTTGATTCTTGTGACCCTGTTGACACCCCCATGATAGAACGTACTAAGTTGGATGAGGACCACTCAGGGATCATGGTAGATCAAACGAAATATCGCAGTATGATTGGATCCCTGATGTACCTCACTGCTAGTAGACCAGACATCTTGTTCGCTGTATGCATATGTGCTAGATATCAGGCTAAGCCTACTAAAAAGCACCTTGAAGCGGTTAAACGTGTCTTTCGGTATCTCCAAGGAACTATCAATATGGGACTTTGGTACCCGAAGGATACCGGTATGTCACTAACAGCCTATGCAGATGCTGATCATGCAGGATGTCAAGATACACGTCGAAGTACGTCTGGAGGTGCTCAATTTTTGGGCGATAAGCTTGTGAGCTGGTCTTCAAAGAAGCAAATGAATACTTCTATATCCTCTACAGAGGCTGAATACATAGCCATGTTATCTTGTTGTGCTCAAATCCTATGGATGAGATCCCAATTATCTGACTATGGCTTTGAATTCAACAAAATCCCTCTGTACTGTGATAATAGAAGTGCTATTGCTCTCTCATGCAACAACGTTCAACACTCAAGAGTAAAGCACATCGACATTCGACATCATTTTATCAGGGAGCAAGTGGAGAACGGTGTGGTGGAACTATATTTTGTGAGGACTGACTACCAATTAGCAGACATCTTCACCAAAGCTCTTCCTAGAGAACGTTTTGAGTTTATCCTTCCACGACTTGGTCTAAAGAGTCTACAACCGGAAACACTCAAACGTCTTCAAGAGGAAGACGAGGAGTAAAGGTCTTTCTTCATCCATATCTTGTAAATAGTTATTCAAAAAGCAAAATACAAAATTACAAAACCAACAAAAAGCAAATAGAAAAATATAAAATTTTCAAAATCCATAAAAATTAGAAAATCTTGAAAAATTCCAAAAATTTATTGATATTCTGTCATGTTTTCCTTATTCGATATCATCTACGAACTTTGTGTTGACATTCAAAGAATGTCACGGGCTTTTAGATGTTCTTCGAATGTACGTAATTTGTTTTTTTTTTTTTTTTTTTTTTTAAAAAAATTGGGAGAAAGTAAAACAGTGGTTTATTGTCATTTAAGGCAGTAACCCGTTTTAAAAAGAAAGAACAGAGCCATGCTTAATCTTATTTTTTCAAATCTCATGCTCTGATTCTTAAAACAAATATTTGTCACCAAAAAGACAAATGTTTTCTTTTCAAATATTTTTCCGTCTAATGATTCTTCTGAAAAATATTTGTCATCTAATGAAAACAAAATTGTTTTGAAAATACCTCGTACTCTATTATTCTTGTAAATCAACTGTGCTTATCATCTGTCAAAATCTCTATCTCTCAATCAACAACTTGTGTCATTGATTGAGGGGGAGAATGATTTCAATCGAATTAAAAAGAGTATTTTTAAACAATTGGCACGTAAATGAGCAAGGTTTACTTTTGGAAAATCAAAATGAACAATGTTTTATACAATTGATCCAAAACCTTTGCAAATGTTATGTTCTCAAAAGATACTCATGTATGTCTAAGCAATGGAGTTTAAAGTCTGAAGATTTGATCCTTATCGGTTAAATGTTTTCATAAGCAAGTCACAATTCTTCTCAAAAGCTTTCAAAAACAATTTAAATCTATAAAGATCACAAATTTCAAATGATTTGAAAATTGCGATCGGGGGAGAATTTGTGATTTAAATTGGATTTTAACTGATAACTCGATAATTGGTTTTATAATTGTTTAGCAAACTCTCCTCCATTCATGCGCCAAACGATTTCAAATTTTCCATGCACATGTTAAGGGGTAGCATCTATTTCAAACCAAAAAGGGATTGAAACGTGATTAATTTATTCCAAAGTGCAGGCTTTCCTTAATATGTGCAAAACTCTTTCAAAACTCGATGCACATATTTGGGGGGGGGGGGGAGCAATTTTTATTGAAAACCACATTCTTTCCCGAAAATATCTTTAACTGTATGTGAATCACTGATTTTTGATCGGGAAAGTAATGTCGATATTTTTAGAAAATATTTACCAAAAGAAGTGAATTCTTCCTCTTGCCTCCATGTGCCAAAATGGTTTTAAACATATGTTGCACATGTTGAGGGGAAGCCGTTTTTCTAAAATATCAAAAACAATTCATGTACAAAATGCTTTGATTATATATCACAAGTACCTGGATTGATTTTCAAAATGGTTTTCAATTGATTCCAATGGCTGATAAACAATACCAAAAAGACCGACCAAATTTACTTTATGCATGGTGATATAAGGATTTTTAGGTTAGGTATTCGTTCCCATGATCCGCGAGAACCGGAGGGATCTACCCAGGGACAATCCACTAGATAGTGTAGAGTCCTTAGGTATGATGAAAAAAGTAGAAAAGTGAGATATGGGAAGAGTGCGGACTGAGATAGAGCTAGTACTGGAATAAACCCAACAAGGTTCTAGCAATGAAGTCTCGGTAAGCACTGAAGGGGTTGAAAAATGAAAAAGAATTGAATGTGAAAAGGGTGAAAACAAATAGCCCTCCAACAATTCAACCTTAGGGCAGAAACCGGGTTCAATATATATGCTACTGATGTTTACTAAGGTAACACTGGTATTGAAGACAAGACGTCATGGACCCAGTGACGCAATAGATCAACCATGTGACAACTGAACAGAAACAATGGGGCGATTCAATCTTTTGAATCAATCCTGGTTCAGGTTATGGATTGACGGATACCTTTGAAAAAACCGGTTGTCGTGCTTAAAAACCTTTTCTCTAGCACATCGACCGTGTATTAATATTTCAAAATTAAAAGGTGTTTATGATTGATAATTGATTTTCGTTAAACCTTCGTTGTATTGCAAAAACACTTTATCTTGAGCAGTTCACGATTGTTTTTCAAATCATTTTCATCAATCAGTGAATCTCTATTCACTGGTTCACTCACTCCGTGTTGTCTTCTTTGAGACGTTCCAGTTTGAGAACAGCTAGAACTGCTGTGAAACCCTGTCAAGGAGATTCTTGGGAATTATACCTGATCACAGGCAGTACTTGTACTGATCAACGGGGAGCCGTGGGCCGCGTACCTCAATTCAACGAAAGTGAACAAAGACACTTTTGTGCGCTTTATTGCTAACTGTTGTATGCAGGTACACCCGACGCTTGCAGCTGTTCAGAATGGAGAGGTCAATCCATAGCCGCATGCTCACACATCACATTCATTTCAAAAGAAATCATGATTAATGCATGAATGACTCTGATATTCTCACTCCATGTTTCTGCTACGCTGATGCAAATATCATGAATCATCTAAAGCTTCCGCTACTCTGATAAGAATAAATCATGATCCAGAATGTGAGCATGTCGGTCCACTGTTACAACATCACATAATGTCAACACCACAATGGAAGAGTCAGAAATTTATCCAAGCTGATGATCTCAAAGCTTGCTCAAAACTCATCATCACGTGGATCAGTTAAAGACCTCCACTTGAATTATCCAAACATGCAAAACATGAAGAATCAAAGACTACGAGCTACAGAGCAATGAAGTTAAACAAGAATTCAAGAACAATCTTAATGTAATACCTGTTTGTATTCTGTGTAAATTGAGGTGACCTCCCTTAGGGGGAGATTGTTAGGAATCAGAAAATTCAGTCATTAAAGTATCGGTCACCTCAAGTATATGTAATCATTAGAAAGTTCGTAGTCGTAGTTATTTAATGATAGTAAGTAGTTAGTTAAGTAAAACCGTGGAGGACGGACGGGTCTTTACCCACTGTATGCCTGATCCATAGCCCGTAGGTGGCGATTATGTGTAAGACTATAAATACTCTCTACCTCCCATGTTAGAGAGTTGGAGCTCATAATAAGATTTTCACTTTCTCTCACTAAGTTCCCAAACCTCTAGCGCTTTCTCTCTCTAAAACCTTAAGGTGTACGCCTAGTTTGATCATGGTATGATGTGTTTGATGAAATCCAATATGTTACAGATTGTTTTTCAAATCTCTTTTCATCAATCAGTGAATCTCAAATTCGCTGGTTCACTCACTCCGTGTTGTCTTCTTTGAGACGTTCCGGTCATGTACCTCAATTCAACAAAAGTGATCAGACACTTTCATGCGCTTTATTGCTAACTGTTGTATGTAGGTACGCCCGACGTTTGCAGCTGATCAGAATGGAGAGGTCAATCCATAGCCGCATGCTCACACAACACATTCATTTCTAAAAAAATCATGATAAATGCATCAACGACTCTGATATTTTCACTCCATGCTTCTGCTACGCTGCTGCAAAGATCATGAATCAACTAAAGCTTCCGCTACTCTGATGAAAAGATTTCATGATCCAGAATGTGAGCATGTCGGTCCAATTTTTACTACATCATATGCGGGCAACACAACAATGAGTGATGCTGAGATCAACTGTGGCTTATGATCTCATATGAAGCTCAAAGGTCATCATAATATGGATCAGCTCTATAACCTCCACTTAATATACATTATTGTTGGATTATGATAATATCACCATGAAAGCACAAAGATTGAATATTTTGATGATGTTAAGTCTACGAGCTCAAGACTGAAGATTAATAGAATGCTAGGATGCAAAATGTAAAACATGGGGTGACCTCCCTTAGGGGAAGATTGTTAGGAATCGGAAATTCCATAAGTAAAGTGTCGGTCACCCCAAATATTATCTAGCATAAGTTAGCTCATAGACATATCGTTTGTTACGTTATTTGTGAGTTTATTAGTTAGTTATTAGCGTAGTTTAGTTTAGTGCAACACCGTGGAGGAAGGACGGGTCTTTACCCATTGTATGCCTGATCCACAGCCCGAAGGAGGGCGTGCTTCTTTGTATAAATAACCCTCTCCCCACAAGGGAGAGGGTTGGATGTTCATTTGGAATCTAACCTTCCATGAGTTTCTCTTACTAGAATATCCCACTTTCTCTCTCTAAAATCATATATACGCCCATACTTGTGATTGTTTGTGTGTTTGTGAAATCCAATATGTTACACTATGCATGCATAGACTTAGAAATAATTGTACGGAAGTAAAGTAAACGGAAACAAAACAATTAAGGAATCATAACTAGGCCAACACCAAAAGGTGCTTAGCCGCTCATATTAATCATGCAAACCAATTCAATATTCAAAGGTACGAAATACATGAATTGAAAGTAAAAGAAATATAAAACGCTAATGCTTATCGTAGGGGAGTGATTTCTCCCTTGGAGACAGCTCCGTATGCTCCTCTAAACCTGCCTTGAGCTTTTTCCCACGTTCTCTGAGTGTTGTGTGTGGAATGGAATGAATAGAAATGCTGGAATAGTAAGGTAAGGTGTGTGTTGTGAGTCTCTTGCACCCTTTTTCGAGTTCCGTCCAAATCTCCTCGTATGCCTCGACAGAGGTTCCCTCTTTAGTGAGGGGATGCTATTCGTAATCGCAAAATATAAAGAAAATGAAAGTTAAGTACATAAAGCATGGAAACTTATAACTTAACCAAACGTACTAATTATACTCGCCGATTCGTGGAAAACCACAACCGGATCAATACTAAGGAATTAACAAAACAAAGGCAAATGAAATGAAGGCATGTTAATAAAGATTCAGATACGTACGTATCACATTGTATAACCTAAAGTGTTTGTGTGTTTGTTAGTGTTCATACCCGCATATATACTAAAATCTCT
>BPTQ01000003.1:162911902-162938356 GCA_019973895.1 Chrysanthemum seticuspe
ATGCTAGTGGGCATCACTCTAGCAACCATCAATGGTGGGAAACTTGTGGTTGATGCGCGTAAACTCTTGGATACACCCGATATTCCAAAGCCCACCCTTCCTGATATTCCAAAGCCTCAGGTTCCTGTGATTCCAAAGCCCGAAGTACCAGAGGTCCCAAAGCCCACACTCCCCGAGATTCCAAAGCCCGAAATACCAGAGCTTCCGAAGCCCACACTTCCTGAGGTTCCAAAGCCGGAAGTACCAGTGCTTCCAAAACCCACACTTCCCGAGGTTCCAAAACCTGAGGTCCCTGTGATTCCTAAACCTGAAGTTCCTGAGGTTCCAAAGCCCGCAATTCCAGAGATTACGAAACCCACACTTCCTGAGGTACCAAAGCCCGAGGTCCCTGTGGTTCCAAAAGCTGAAGTTCCAGAGGTTCCAAAGCCCACACTTCCTGAGATTACGAAACCCACACTTCCTGAGGTTCCAAAGACCGAGGTCCCTGTGGTTCCTAAACCTGAAGTTCCTGAGCTTCCAAAGCCCACACTTCCCGAGGTTCCAAAGCCCACAATTCCCGAGATTCCAAAGCCCACAATTCCTGAGATCCCCAAGCCCGCGGTACCTGAGGCTCCTAAGGTAACAGTTCCAGAGATTACTAAACCAGAGCTACCAACTCTACCAAAACCAGAAGTACCAAAGATTCCTGAAACGCATGACCTGCCCAAGCCAACAATTCCTGACTTGCCCAAGGACTTTCCTATCCCTTCCTTGCCGCATCCCTAGAGTATTGCATTTGTAAAAGCTTGTGATTTGTCTATTTTATTATTACTATTACAGCAAAGTTAGACATCAATTCGGACTGTTAGATGATGATGCCCGACTGATCATCTATGTGTTTTAGTCATTGTGTTCAACCTTTTTTGCTATTGTTTTATGTATTGCATAATTCATGGATTTCATTTTGTTGGTTTTTTAGAAGGCATAACGATTTGGTCAAACAATAACTTAACAAACATATATGTGTTTGATATGATGATAACCTTTTATTTCTAAATGGCTTGCATTAGAGTTACTTAGCTAAAAGACCTAGGAGAAACTGCTGAAGTAAAGAACTACAGTATAATCTATTACACTAATCAATCTAGCTAGTAATAGATTTTACTAAATGTTCCCCCACTACAAAAAAATGTGTATTTTGGTACGACAATCTCGTCCCAAAAATGCAAATAATGTCGACCCAAAGAAAAAAAGGCACGACATGTCGTGCCTTTTTTGTAGACCCTATTGTGTTGACCCAAAAATATTTGGCACGACATTCGCTTTAGACTTTGGGACGACAGATGTTGTGGGGCCCAAATAAAATTCAACCTGAAAATCAGCTTTGGCATGACATCTTTTTGCAAAAAGGCACGACAATGTCGTACCCTTTTTTTTTTTTTTTAATCTTTAAATTAACCGAAAAAACGTTAATTAAATTGCAAAAAGGCACGACATTGTCGTGCCAAATTGTATACACACGTGGAAAAACAGGTGGCCACTTTGTGCAGAATGGCACGACATGCTTTGTATATTAGGGACGACAATGTCGTCCCTATTTTTCCTGGGTGGGCAAAAAAAATTGTAGGAAACCGCAGATTTTCCAGATTTTTTCCGGATTTTTTTCCGGGAAAAATCTACCAAAACAAATGCAACCTGTAATCAATCACAATCCACAATACCAAATCGACAATATGATACAATACCAAATTACTAAACGGATCGAATAACATTCCACAATTCTACGATACCATTTAACAAATACGATACAAAGTAAACTACTCTTAAACTAACAAGTCTCAAACTAACAAGGCGCAAATTTCCTAAATAACATGTCTCAAACTAACAAGTCACTAGCTTATAAAGCTAACATGTCCAAAAGTTATAAAGTTAACATAAATCTACGATAACATTCGACAAATACAATACTATTCCATAATATTAATAAGTCTAAAATTCAAAAACTAACTTCCCGCCTACTCCTCAAAGAACTCGCCGCCCGAATCCCCGCCCGACTCATTGCCCGCCTCATTATTATCCCCACTATCATCATCATTATTATTCAAATCATTATTATCAACATGATCATTTTGGCCCAAATGAGGATTATTTTGTGAGTTGTACCGGTTAAGGTCTGGTGGCGGCATAGCATAGTTCGAACTAGTACCCGGGCACGTGATAGAGTTTGGAAAGGTGGGGCGATAACAACCGGCAAATGCATTATTGGGGTTGAAAGTGGAAGCTTGGAAACCATAAGGGCCAGGAGGGGAAAAGGGGTAGGAATGGGTACCGAGGGAAAGGGAGGTGAAAATGGATTACCTTGTGAGTTGTAGTGGGACAAAAAATTCTGAAGGTAAGATCCGTATGTCCCAACTGCGGCTTGGGCCGTGGCAGCGGCTTCCCTAGCCGCGGCAGACTCTTGCCTAGCCGCGGCAGCTTCTGCCTCAGCCTGACGAGCCCGTTCTTGAGCAGCCTTGGTTTCCCTCATCGCCTCTGCCATATGGTCCCTAGTAACGTAATCTTCAGCAGCATGCCCACGTGTGAACCTGCGAGCGGTTGAGCCACCACCAGGTAACCTCCTGCCCCTGCCTGCCCAGTTCTGGCGGTTATCACTCGGAACTACACGCTGCAATATTTCCAAGCTGTTCATGTACGGGATGAGACCGGCTCTGACTTGCTCTTGAAGGGCCCTCATCTCATTCTGTGTAATTTCAAAAAAAAAAAAAAAAAAAAAAAAAAAAAAAAAAAAAAAAAAGTTAGGAAAAAAATAATAAATGAGAAGTAACTTAATATAATGACGCATGTTAAGAGATAAACTACTTACGTAAGCCGTCTCGTTCTCTCTCGTCTCAAATGTGCCATCTTTTTTTGAATGGCATCTCCTCCAAGTTTCAAGCATGTCTTCATTTTGATTGTTATTGTTGACCCTCTATACATACAATATAAAATAAATTGATAACGAGGTAAATATAAACAATATAAAAATCTTTAAAAATCACAAAAATTATAACGAGTCTTACATGAATGTTGCGTCCTTGAACGAACGACTGTCGACCTTGGTAAGTTATAATCTTGTTTTTGATCGATTTTCTGCATTTGTGGTCGATCTTGCCATCCGTTTCGGGTCTAACCACCAGTCAACCAACATCTCCCATTCCTCTTGGGTTCTGTTCCCCCAGGATTTCTTGGGTGGCGGATGTGCCCTTGCCGCCGCGGGTGTCTCGTGGATATCAAAGTATCTAGACTTGAGCCTGTGTTTGTATTTTCGGTATAGCGTCCTCTGCTGTAACCATAGCCCAAGTCCTACCCTTTCCCCCACCGTATAAACATTCTGTCCAACCGTGAATCTGCTCTCATTATTCAACCAAGGCGCCAGGTTGAAATAGATCTGCAAAAAAGTATACGCATTTAAACAAACACACAATTTAAATATAACAAGCATATCTAAACGGTTAATAACAATAAGAATACAAATAAAATAAACAATAAATATAACCTGTAGTGACGGCATTATATGCGCCTTATAAGAATCGGGAATTTCTTCCCAATCGCAATCAAGGGGAAGTGGCCTCACTTGTTCCCCAATAAGACTACTTAACTGCATTGCATAAGTGCCTACCGGTGTGAAGGTGCCTTGATCATCGGTATCAAAGCCTATAGGCAAAGGCTGTCCGTTATTCTCCCTAAAAGCCTTCCTTAAGGCCCGATTTGCCGTCTCACCGGTGATCATTGAACCTACAAATATAAGTTATTAAGTTGTGAAAATACATGTAAAAAAAATTTAGTTTTATCAATAAAAATTATATAATAATAAAAAATAAAATAATAAAATAAAAAATCACAATTTGTTACCTGCGCAATAGCCCGGCAAAGTAAATGAGGGCCGTCTTGGTGGATCACCGCCAACATCCCCGCCGTGTGATCTAGGCTGTACACACGCCATCTGTAAAAGTACAAGTAAAAGAACACATAATTTCGTGGACCAATTAACACTAATATACACATTCATATAAACATATAGTAACAATTTCATTCAAATTACAATTTAAAAACAATAATTGTCATAATCAAATTACAATTCAAAAACAATTAATTGTCATAATCAGAATCATCACTAGATAAAACTTCTTCAACAACAATAGTGGGGTTCACTTCATCATCATCAGACACGTCAACATCATCATCATCAAGGACATGGGCAACGACGTTATCTTCATTAGTAACAAAATCAGCATCTTCTTCAGCAACAACATCTGGTGGGGCGTCCACTTCTGCTGATTCATCATTTACACTCAAATTCGCATACTCAAAACCAGTCAAACCAACAGACAATGCAACATCAGATGAACTGCTGCCATGTATAACATCCTGATAAGAATCTACCACATCCCCATGCCAGATCTTCCGATGATGAACATCTTCGACAACCTTCCAATGAGGTGGTCGTCTAGCAGGGGTCTTCAAGGTAGAAGTGTGTCAAACCCGTATTTAAATATGTGTGACTCAAGAGTTTTGAGCGTACCCAATTTAGTTGGAGCGTTACCACAACGAACACATGGGCAATGAATCATTTTTGTGATGGGGTTTACCAATGGCTTACAATGCGCGATGAATGCAAAAAGACCATTTAAAAATTCTGGGGAATTACGGTTGGATACAGTGGTCCAACTCTTATCAATTGTCATGACTGCGTTGTAAAAAAACATATTCAAAAAAATTAATTTGTATATATACATACATATTCAAACATAAAAAGACGTAATTATGAGCTGTTCTGTTTACCTAGTGCAACTATGGAAGGCAATCCTAACCCACTCTTTGAATGTGTCGTCTCATATATGAATGCGTATAACTGATTTACTATTTGAAAAAAATTCGGCAATATTTCCCCTCAACTCCCCAAATATGTGCATTAAAGACCATATTCGTAGGAGTGAAAGGGAAATATTGTCGAATTTCTCTCAAATAGTAAAACATTTATACGCATCCATATCCTAAATGAGACAAAACATTCAAAAAGCAGTCCCAAACAGGGGACTTTCCGAAATTAATTTCTAATAAATTAATTTCGGACGGGTTTTCTATAGGATGATTAACTTCGGACGGGGAATTTCCAAAATTAATCACTAAAATCCTAAAAACAGTAACACAAGTATCATTTTTTCCGATATCACATATCATTTTCATTATCGACAAAGTAATAAAAGTATATACATTATCGACAAAGTAATAAATGTATATATATATATATATATATATACCTATTTCGCGGCTGAAATACATGAAGTGAAGAAAAGAGAAAGAGAAAAAGAGGTGGTCTCGGCTGTCCATGGTCCCGGCTGTCCCAAACACTACACATAAAACCAAAGTTAAACAAACTATTGTCGTCCCAAAACACATTGTCGTACCAAATTAATTAATAAAAACTTAAGGCACGACATTGTCGTACCAAAACACATTAACAAAATTAAAAAAAAGTCACTAACCAACACAAAAGGTGGTGGTGGTGGAGCTGCAGCTGCTGCGGTTGTTGGTGGTGGTTCACGGCGGTGGTTCACGGTGGTGGTGAGCTGTTGCGGTGGACCATCTAACCAACACAAACACAACATAAAACCATTCTAAACAAACCATAATTAAAGAAATTAAATTAACAAACCAAATTTTATCAAAAAAAAATACCTTTAAATGTTATAAAATAACAAAAATTAAACAAATTGTGCACAGTGGTGCGTGTGTAATTGATGTTTACGAGTGATAGTAGTGTTTTGAAGAAAAATACATTTTTTTGGGATTTTTTCCGATTTTTTTTATTTTTTTACGAGGGTTATAGCAGTTTTGTTGTGGGTTTTTTTGGGTAAGTGATGAAGATAGAGAAGAAAGAGATCTGGTCAATTATTGTAGTTATTTTGGGACGACCAAATAGGGACGACAATGTCGTCCATTTTTGTTTTTTTTCCCGAATTATTTGGCGGGTTATTTAACTTTTCGTGAAATTTTTGGGTAAAAAAAAGGGTACGACATTGTCGTCCCTTTTTGTCTTTTTTTTCCCCTTTATTTTATGTATAATATAGTGTGTTTAAATTATTTAATTAATACTAAATAAATTAAATTTGTTATAAACTTTTTAAATAATTTAAAAATTAATTAATTAGTTATATAAAGTTTAAATTAGTTATAAAATTGATTGAAAATGATTTAAAATTAATTATAAATTTTTTATATAAATTAAAACGGATGAAATGTTAAACGAACGAGTCAAGATAATGTTTGGATTCTTAAAATTTCTGCTACTTCTGAGGTTCTTTGGATTCTTAAAATTAATTATAAATTTTTTATATAAATTAAAACGGATGAAATGTTAAACGAACGAGTCAAGATAATGTCGTTATACATGACATGTTAAAACGGATGAATCGAGATAGTATCGTGATACATGATATGTAACACTAACGAGTCTAGGTGATATCGTTATACTAACAAGTCAAAACATCCAACCAAAACTTCCCTCCAAAAATAATGGCGCCAAAACTTCCCTCCAAAAATACTGGCGCCAAAATTTCCCACCAAAATCTACCAGATCTGCTCTATATATCACATAAAGAAAACTTGAGATCTTATCCCACCAAAAGCCACCAGATCTTATCCTCAAAACCACTCAACCTCACAACCTCTTATCTTCGCACAAATTTCAAAACCTGAGATGGAGCCATTTAATCCTTTTATGTGTTCTTGTGGAGCAGGAAATATAAAATTAAGAACATCGCATAGAGAATATTCATCTGGACAACAATATTATTCATGTCCTCTGTCAAAGGTGAACAATCATACATTTCTTATTTATGTAAATATACAAATAATTGGGTCGTAATCTCTTAGAATTTTCTTATTATGTAACAGCCCAGAAAAGATAATGGGTGCGGATATTTTATATGGAAGGATGCATTTGACGAGTACTTAAGAACAATCTCTACACCAACAGAGTGCTCGAGCTACCATGTAGGATCGAATATTATTGTGTTTGATGATTCAGGTGGTCTTGGATGATCAAAATACATGTTTTCCATTTTAGAGAGAGAAAGTAGAGAGAGAGGGTGTTCTTGCTAGAGGTTTACACAAAGGAAATGTTAGATTGAATGAAGCACCACCCCTTCCATGGATGGAAGGGGTATTTATACTTACAGACTCAACGACCTCCTATCGGCCTGTGGATCAGGGATACAGTGGGTAAAGACCCGTCCTTCCTCCACGGTGTTGCACTAAACTATTTTACGCTACTGACTAACTAATTAACTACATAATAACGTAAATAACGACAAGTCTACGAGCTAACTTATGCTAGATAATATTTGGGGTGACCGACTCTTCACTATGGAATTTTCTAATTCCTAACAATCTCCCCCTAAGGGAGGTCACCCCATGTTTTACATTTCGAATCCTAGCATTCTATTCTTGACAATGTTCTTGAGCTCGTAGACTTCAATTCTTCAATTCTGCAATCTTTGTGCTTAAGCAGTGACACTTCATAGTCCGCATATTTTGTACTTTTAGTGGAGGCCTTTCAACTGATCCACATCTTTGATGATCTTCGAGCTTTCATTGAGATCATCAGCCACAGTAAATCTCTGGATCACCCTTTGTTGTGTTGCCATCATGTGAAGTTGTGACTTTCGGACCGACATGCTCACACTTTTGGATCATGACATCTTTCCATCAGAGTAGCGGAAGCCTTACTGGTTCATGATATTTGCAGCAGCGAAGCAGAAGCATAGTATAGAAATATCAGAACCAGGTTATGTAGATATGCACCAGTCATGATTTTTTCAAATTAAGTGTGGATGCTGTGAGCATGCGGCTTTGGATTGACTCCTCAATTCTGATCAGCTGCAACCGTCCAAATGTACCTGCAAACAACAGTCAGCAATAAAACACACGAAAGTGTCTTTGATCACTTTCGTCGAATTGAGGTACACGGCCCACGGTTCCCCGTTGATCAGTACAAGTACTGCCTGTGAACAGGTAGGATTCCTAAGAATCTCCTTGACAGGGTTTCGCAGCTGTTCTAGCTGTTCTCAAACCGAAACGTCTCAAAGAAGACAACACGAAGTGAGTGAACCAGCAAATTGAGATTCACTGATTGATGAAAAATGATTTGAAAAATAATCGCGCATTGCTTAGAAGAAAGAGTTTTGCAATACGACGAAGGTTTTATAAAAAAGATCAATTTTCAATTAAAAATACCTTTTGTATTTGAAAAGAGTACACAATCGACGTGCTAGCGAAAGAAAATATTCGCACATCGAACGGTTTTTCTAAAAGTATTTTTTTCAATCAGAGATACTTTTTGTGTTTGAAAACATGAATACACATTCGACGTGCTAGAGAAAAGAAGGTTTGCACATCGAACGGTTTTTCCAAAAGTATTCGTCAATTCCAATCCTGGACCAAGGTTGATTCAAGATTGAATCTCCCCATCGTTTCTATCCAGTTGTCACAAGTTTGATCTTACGAGAAGATCTCACATGTCACCCACCAATAGCTTGTTTGATGTTGGCTCTAGAAGGATTTCCATCTTCATTGTGAATACTTTACATATCACTCGGATGTTTTGGCAATACCACAAAGATAATGCGTAGGACTCTCAATATCTACTTACTTTCCACATTGTGTGAAACAGCAAGTCTTCATTAATTTAGTGTCCTAATGAGATATTGTGGATGATCTCTTGGCTCTAGACTCAATAGTGCACATTTGGTTCCTGTGTCGGAGACTAGGGAGAGGGTCTCCTTCTTCAATATCAACAATCTCTAAGAGAAAGTCGATAGATAATGTCGGTTCCCCGTGAGAATGAAACAAGCCCTTTTAAGAGGAACTTGAGTGGCTTGGGAAGTTAGGTGCAGTGCGTCACTGGGTCCATGACGTCTTGTCTTCAATACCAGTGTTACCTTGGTAACAACCAGTAGCATATGTATTGAACCCGGTTATTGCCCTAAGGTTGAATTATTGGAGGGCTATTTCTTTTCACCCTTTTCTCATTTCATTTCTTTTTCATTCTTCAACCCCTTCAGTGCTTACCGAGACTTCATAACTAGAACCTTGTTGGGTTTATTCCAGTACTAGCTCTGTCTCAGTCCGCACTCTTCCCATTTCTCATTTTTCTCCTTTTTTCAATACCTAAGGACTCTACACTATCTAGTGGATTGTCCCTGGGTAGATCCCTCCGGTTCTGGCAGATCATGGGAACTAATACCTAACCTAACCATCCTTATAACACCATGCATAAAGTAAATTGGTCGGTCTTTTGGTATTGTTCATTCCTTCTTTGAAACCAATTGAAAAATCATTTGGAAAAACAATCAAGGTACTTGTGATACGAGATCAAAGCATTTTGTACCTTAATAGTTTTGATCATTTAGAAAACCTCCCCCTCAACATGTGCATAAGATTTAGAAATTGTTTAGCACATGGAGGCAAGAGGACTTTGAAATATTTTTTTTGATCACAATTTTCATAGAAAAAGCCATTTGATTTTCTTGGTAAAATTCTCCCCCTCAATATGTTCATAGGATATTTGAAAACATTTTATCACATAGAGGCAAGAGTTCTTTTGAAGTACAACCACGATCACAAAAGCCATTAAGAAAACCATTTGAAAACTCAATCAAGGTACTTTATAAATCACTTTAAAAAGCTTTCGTACCTCGATAGTTTATTTGCCCCCCCCCCCTCAATATGTGCTTCAAGATTCGAAAGCGTTTAGCACATATGAGCGAGCAGCGTGCACAATTAAATCAAAACGATTATCTTTTATCAAATTTCATAATTAAATCACAAATTCTCCCCCGATAAAAAATATCAAACCCTTTGAGATTTTGGATCCCAAGTGATTTAATTTGGTTTAGAAAACATGGGAGAAAATGTGGCCTTGTTTAAATACTCATCTGGTTTTTGGATAAATCCTCCTCCTCAACATGTGCATTATGTATATTGAAATCGTTTGGCACATGGAGGCAGGAGTGCCTTTAAAGGACTAAAACCAATTTCATTTAAAACAGATTTGAGATTTAAAACACGATCTCTACCCCGATCAGAAATATCAAACCATTTGAGATTTGTGATCCCAACTGATTTAAATCATTTAGAAAAATTTGGGGAAAGACGTGGCAAGATTCAATTTTGAAAGATGACAAATAAGGACCATTTTAAGACATTAAAGATTGTTAGTGTCAGGTATGATAGTTTTTAAGAGATCTTTTAAGTAAAACAAAACAATTCCACAATCAAACAAGAACAGAAAAAATTTCATTTTGGAAGACCTTGATTCTAAAGAAAAAATCATACCATGACATAACATTAAATCTTTAGATCACCACTTATTTTGTACAATCCGGAACTTTTGTGAAGAAATATCGTTTGAAAATATTTTATTTTAAATCACTCTCCCCCTCAATCCATGACAGAAGTCAATAATTGAGTGACTTAGGTTTTGTTAAAAAGAAGTCCGGTGATTTTCAAATTTTAGTCCAATTTATTTTCAAAACAATATTTTTCCATTTTCAAAAACAATTTTATTCAAAGTTTTAGAAAAATGGTATCATCACTATTATCCCTGCACAAAGATACGTTAGGTGGATGAGAAGCTTTCGTTTTTGTTGCTGTAGGGTTTGGAAGAAAAACCATCTGCTGATGCAGTGAGACTTCTTTTTACGTTGCATTTTGAATGCCAACTAAGGTCAAATTAAGCTCCGTTTCTTCAATCACTTAGAAGAAAACCATCTGCTGATGCAGTGAGACCTCTTACGTTGCATTTATGCCAACTCTCCATAGAAGTCCAATTAAGCTCCGTTTCTTCATTTGTCAACCCAAGATATAGTTACCCTTTCCTTTCGGCATCCAATCATCTTCAATTGTGGGATCCGGATCGGGAACATTATTATATACCAATATACCTGCATACGTTAGTGAACACACACAGATATATGGTGGTCGACATCACCCATGTGGAAAACTAGAAGGGGGGGTTGAATAGTTTTACCAATTAAAACTCCCTTTTAAACTATTTAGATCGACTTATGTCAATCTATTTGGTTGTGTGTGTTGGATGTTGATAAACAAGCATATAAAGATATGTAATGAAAAGATAAGAGTAAGAAGCACAAAACCACAACGCGAGTATTTATAGTGGTTCGGCTACAAGGACACCTTCCTTGCCCTACTCCACTCCCCGAGTCACCTACTCGAGAGTTTGTAATCACTACACCAATCTCCTTATGGCGGAGAAGCCTTCACAACGTCGCTTAACCTTTTTCCGGTACAAAGCTAAATACCGAGTTCTTTCACACCAAGGCGAACCACACCTAACACAACGTCGCCTACCCTTTATACGGTGCTAGGCTAACCACCGAGTTCTTTCACACCTTAGGTGAACTACACCTTCACAACGTCGCCTACCCTTTATTAGGTACTAGGCTAAGCACCTAGTTCCATTGCAATGGAGGAACTACTACCACACTACACCAACGACTAATCCCAAAGGAGATCTACTCCTTTACAACATCATCAAGGACATCAATATCCTTGGATCTAATGCTAGTCTATCTAGTACATCGAAACACACCATATCGAATGTACATCTAAGGCACCTTTCACTAATGCCTTTGATTAGATCTATAAGACACCTTTCACTAATGTCTTTGATTAGATCTACAAGACACCTTTCACTAATGTCTTTGATTAGATCTACAAGACACCTTTCACTAATGTCTTGTGTCTTCACTTCTAAGCACCTTTCACTAATGCTTCTTGTCTTGACTTCTAAGCACCTACCACAAGTGCTTATCTTATAGACGATAGATACCCTTCACTAATATCTTCGTCTTGGCACTTGAGACATCTTTCACTAATGTCTTTAACACTACGCTTCTTTGAAGACCAACGTTTCATGTTCTATCATCTCCTCGAACGTTTCGACGAGATTAAACCTAAACATAACTTGAGCTAGAGGATTATAGTGGTGTCTAAGCTTCAAGCGTTAGTTGGTCTAAGAAATTCCTAGTTATGTATTGTCTATTTTCTTATTTTTGAGTCATGTATATCATAACTCTTGTTTTATTAAATGGAATTACATGCTACTTGTTATTTCGTTGAGCATATGATTACTTTGTATTCATATCTCATTTGTGTGATAACATTACTTGTTATATCACCTTTGCTGATTTTAGTCATCAGCCAGACGGATCCCTCAGTGTTGCCTAGACGGATCCCTACTAGAAGGGAACCGTGGGATCCGTGAAGTCAGAATGTTTTTCTTTATCACATTTGCAGGAATTGTGAATTATACTTGCTTTCTAACCTTTGTTTTGTAGTATTTCAATTCACTCATGAAGACCTTGACATCCTAAAGCTAGGGGGTGCTTTATGTCAAAGCAATACTTTGCAAATTACTTGCAATACTAGATTTACTTTTCATAACTTCCCATTGCAAAGTTGCAATCATCTAGGGGGAGCAAACCTAGTTGCAAATGATCTAGATTAGAATTAATTTCTTGACGCCCTTACTTAGGGATGGACTCGTCAAGGGGGAGTACGACGAGATCTATTCCCGTTGCTTACTCTTTATTTTTCTCTTTCACATGTTTTTCTTTAAAAACAATGTGTTGCGTTTCTCTTTTACATTGAACTTGTGTAAGTGGTATATATAAAACCATGGGTTATGGGTCAAAAACCATTTGCTAGTTTTTATCTTTTTAGTATATACTTACTTTTACCCATTTTAGTATATACTTGTTTTTACCCATTTTAGTGTACTTAATATAAGTATGTATTAACCCAATATGTAAACACTAGTTGTTGTACATATGTATCTAACTCATAGAGTTACTTAAACTTGTTAAGCCAATATGTAAACACTAGTTGTTGTACATGTGTATCTAAAATATAAAATCACTTAATCTTGTTATAGTGTTTTATGTGAAAACGTAAGTGTGTTATAAAACTATTAGTTCAAACCATTTACGTATTTTATTTGTTTCGTTAATATGATTTTACTTTTGTTATCGACAAAACAATAGAAGATCGTAAAATATAAATAAACGTTTTTACGGCTTATTTGTATTAACAACCCAAACAGCAATCGACTAATAAAAGTCAATGTAACATATCAATCAGATCATATAAATGTATGGGAATAATGTGTACATCAAACTCTAATCATCTAATCCTAGCAATCATATCCTAGGCACCTAGTCCTTCAACATAGGTTAACATCATTTTTAATTAAGCATATTAGGATAATTAAGAAAGCCCGTTAGATGATATAGATTTGAAAACATTATCCCCCTCAATCAATGACTCAATTTGTGAAAAGTTTAAAAGTGCTGAAGTCATTGATTGAGTTTGCAGATTTAATAAAAACTCTGAAACTGATTGTTGTTAAAGCAACTCATTCTACCACCATTTTTGGAAAACAACAAATATTTTTCTGAAGAATTTTAGACGGAAAAACATTTGTGTAGGAACAGCAGTCCTTCGACATACTTTCCTCAAAGTGTTTTAGGATAAGTGCATGATATTTGTGAAAAACGTTTAAGCGTAGCACTTTCCTTCCTTTTAAGAGCGGGTTGCTATCTGAAATGATAGCAAGCCATGGTTTAAGCGCGGGTCACAGTCTGAAGTAACTGCAAGCCATTTTTGAAGCCCGGGTTACAGTCTGAAGTAACTGTAAGCCATATTTTGAGACATGTTTTGGAAAATAATATTTACACCTCCTGCTCGAACTTCATCTAAAGTCCCGTGCCATTATTGAATGACATTTCTAAGACCGTAGATGTTATCGATACCAGAAGACATGTCTTAGAAAAATAATATTTTTGGTCTTTTTCAAATTTTCTGATTTTTATGGGCTTTTGTTGATTTTATAATTTTTTATTTTGTTTTGCTGGTTTTATAGTTTTGTATTTTGTTTTTCAGATAAATATATACAAATATAGAGTAGATGATATAGTAAAAGAAGATGATGATACGAGTACCGAGATAAGGATATCGAGCAGCCCCGTTGTAGAAGATAGAAGTCATCATCTCTTAAACATTCACCACCAAAGCTTCCAGGGCTCTTGAATCGAAGAAAGAAATTGAACCATCTGAAAGTGAGACTTTGGCAGCTTCCCCCCAAACCGAAAATCCTTTAGCTGAGCAGATTCAAAGCTTTCTTTCAAGCTTCTCTTAGCCAGGTGCACAAAGAAGCACACCATTATCATCGAACTTGCTGCTCCTTTTAAGAATAATCACCGTGATTCTTCGTTCGAGGTTATATCATCCAAAAGAACATCAACATATCATCCCACACATAAATAACACTTCTCAAATTTCCTTTCAACTGACGTCTGAAGCGATCCATTCCAAAAGGTGTCAAGAGAACAATTCCCCCCAAGTAGTTGAATTGATGCAGTCAGTCTCTTTGTATAATGCTCAAGAACTCTCCTGAATACACATCATGAGGGCAATGAAGAACAACTCCCCAATGTTCACATCTTTCATCCCTGATGAATGTGTATGAAGCTCAAGAACCCGAAGTACACCAATATCCAAGAACTCTCCCGAATACACATCATGCCCGGAAGGAAAACACCTCCCCAATGTTTGTGGTAAACTATGGCTTTCTTCCCTGATGATCGTGTATGAAGCTCAAGGACCCGAAGTACACACATTCCCCAAAGAGAGAACAACCGATAACATTGAAGAAGCAGGCCGAATCACTGATTATCTCTGCGGGTGACAATCTCTGCGGATGTCAACACCGGAATAAGTGATTATATCTCTTAATCACAGATTAAGCCCTCAAGTAAAACAGCTGAGCATCCCCAATGTACACAATCTCTCTCCCCTGATGATTGCGATAACATCGAGATCATCACACACTAGTGTACCTCATTCATCTTCAGAAACTAACTCTAACATCACTTCCCCCACCTAGTTGGAATAAACACTAAACGCCATGAGTCAAACCTTGAGTTTCTCTGCGGTAATGACATTTGTCTTCCCGGGATATCTTCAATCACTTTGAAGTATTAAGTTCATCAAGTTTGCTCGCGTTTAGATACGTGTCTCCTTCCCCCTTGCTGGCTTTGATGCTTCAGAATCAGCAACTCATTGTAAACCCGTATACTAGAAATTTGAAGAGAAGAACACTTGAACTCATGTGAGAATCAACATGCTGAATAATGTGAGCAAGTCTAATTGGGGATTAATTCGACATTTCACCCTCCCCCAATTAGTGCTCTCCCCTAAACCGACAATCTGTTTGATAAGTGCCCAGATTAAGAAGAAGTCTTTAAATAATCAAATGCAACTCGTCTTTAGTCTTCTAACATGTAGCAGAGAATGTAGAACCGACTGTAGACTCGACCTTCTTCAAGATTGTTCAGTTGGGGAATAGATAGTTAACATCTTCAACTCACACCAAAAAGCATCTCACCAAAAAGCATCTCACCAAAAAGCATCCCGATTAACTTACATCTTGCAAATCCCCTTAACTAAAATCCCTCCCAATCAAACAAGAACAGAAAGATGTCCATCAAGGAAATCAACAATCAGGCCACAATGAACACACAAGATGGTAACACCAAACTACCAATCACATCAAACAAGAACAAAGAGATTGTTAGGAATCATCATGTTGATGTATACGTGAAGCATTAACCGGAAGCACTTTGTCGATAAACTCATCAATCCGAGTGAAGATTTCAACCAACGGCTCTTAGAAGAGAACAACTCCATGTGAAGATGACCCGATAAGAAGAAGCTCGGTTCTTACATGAGTTTAGAGCCGTATGACCATTTATATTCTCAAATGTCAATCAACAATGCAAAAATTTCACACTTCTTCTCCCCCTCAAGAATTGCATACGGAGATGCCATTCTTGACAAAATAAGTGAAATCATCCAAATGTTCTATTCACACTTCTCTCCCGCAAAATCAGCACATGATGTCGCCATCTTCATTATAATTGAGCAAGTGGAATGAGAAAACAATCAGTGGTAGCCCGGTTCACTTGATGACTGAAGCGCATAGAAAAAGTATGAAGCATGTTGATGAGAATGGTCATAAATGATAAGATTTCTCTTCTTCAGAAGATAAAGCACATTGACGCGTACACTTTTCTTTTCTTTGAGGTACGAGGCTTGAACTGTTGTGTTCAAACGTCATTAGAAGATTTCTCTTCTTTCGAAGATAAAGCGCACTGAAACGTACACTTTTCTTTTCTTTAGAGTACGAGGCATGAATTGTTCTGTTCATACGTCATAAGAAGATTTCTCTTCTTTGGAAGATAAAGCGCACTGAAACGTACACTTTTCTTTTCTTTAGAGTACGAGGCTTGAACTGATATGTTCAAACGTCATAAGAAGATTTCTCTTCTTTATAAGATAATGCGCACTGAAACGTACACATTTCTTTTCTTTAGAGTACGAGGCATGAACTGATGTGTTCATACGTCATAATCTCTCTCTTTTCAATCTCTTGGCAAAACATGTAATCAACCCATTATCATTCAGTAGGCTCTTTGTCGTGACAACAGATGGAGAAAAACCAATATGATGAATTTGACCCTGAAGTAAACTACCCCGAACTCGTGACTTAAACTTGCACATATGTAACAAAGAGCGGTGCCGATTTCCATTAGCATCTCTAAGTACTCTCTACTCTTCAACCAACCAACCATCAAGTATAAGACGTACATCACCTTTTGAAAATCCACAACTGAATGTGACACTGAGCACTACAACGTAACTCCTTAAAGTGATAGTTATTTTGTGGTGGTATGAGCCCAATTCCCCCAAGTGGTAAAAGAAAAGGTAAAAGACACCCAACAATAACTAGATTTCCAAGTCTTCGTTTTTGATAATAAGCATCGAACAAGGATCATGAAGAATCTTCATCCAAACATCCCTGATACCTTCAGATACTAAGTACACTCGCCCGTGATATTTCACTTCAACCTCAAATAAATAATACTGAATTAACACCATTGTCACATCTTCTGAACTGCTCAAATCTAGCCTTTTTTGACATTTAAATTAACTTTGATAATGGTTTCATCCCGACCATGGTTAAAAGCACGTAACCCCGTAAAACCATGTAATAACCAAACTGCCATTAAGACAACCCAAACACATACCCAATTCATGAAGTACACCCTTTTATCCCTTCTTCGAAGCAGAAACTGTAGCACCAGCATCAAGAAGATCCAGAATTACACTTTCTCTTCTCCAAGATGGTTCCATCATTACGGGATTTTACAATTCCATAGTTTAAACCGAGAAATAGATTCTTTCTCGGGATATTACAAAACCAGGAATAAACCGTAAGATAGCTCCGGAAATGCACTTTACTATTACCAGGATGTTTCCATTGTCACGGGATTTTACAAGTCTATGATTTAAACCGAGAAATAGTTTCTTTCGCGGGATTTTACAAAATCAAGACAAAACCATAAACAATGTCAGCTTGAATGTGTTATGACAACTTTGGTTTCGGTGAATATCTGTTTTAGGAGAACATGCAGTGGTTCATCAACGGTTCATGATCCAATCATCAACGATTTCATCAACTATCCAATGAACACTTTGGTAAACACATCATTCACGCATTTTGTCGGCCTTTGCAGTGACCACATGGAGAAGTATACCCGATATACCAAACTTGATCATGAAGTGAAATTCCCCAGATTTGTTACTTAAACTTGTACTAATCCTTGTGAAGAAGAAACGGTGTACCCAATGTACAAAACCTCTTGACGTATCCTCAACTGCGTGAGACACCAAAGTGATAGTTACGTTTTGGGTAAACCGAGAAAGAATCACAACCGTACCTAAATAGCCAAGTCTTTATCACACTCAATAAACGCCCACACAAGTCATCTTTGCGGAAAGGTAGAAAGAAAGAAGACGAAATAAGTAAACGTGCCCGAAAAACCTCACATCAAATCCGAATAAGAAATACCGCACAAACAACCCCGAAGTCCACTTTGTTCAACCATCAATTCAAGCCGCAACATAATATTTTTCGTGAAAATGCATAAACCAAAGTATCAAACCGCACAACACATCAAGTCTCATCATCATACTAAATCTCATCATCCATTCGCATTATCCCACATCACATCATCAAATAACATACCACAATAAATCACATTAAATCCAATCTCATAATTTATACCCAATATTGAGAAGCTCAACCGCAACTTTGAACTCGATCCAAAATATTAGCGAAACCAGAAGGCCCATGTCCACATATGTTCATTTTTAGGTCAAATAATTAGCTCAAGCAATCATCTCGTTAGCACATGGCTCATTTCAAACTTCTCCTAGTCCGTTCCAAATAAAACAACCACTAAGCAGAAAATTGATCCAACACAATGATCCATGTGCACTTAGTCACAAAATACCACTTTAATCCGATTTAGAAGCCAATTTCCCAAGTATATACATGGTTTAACATTAATTAACATAAGTAAGCATGATTGGATGAATATGACTCAATTTTCAGTCCAAATCCTCTACTTGTCTGGCCCAGGCCCACGAGACACACACCAATGCCTCATTTGACAGCCCAAAAAAAAACATGATCGTACCATGTAATCCAACTCAACTGCCCTAATTTTCGGGGTATTTAATCACCTCATATCTAACAATTGCACATAATAATTCTCACACAAACTCTAAAAATACTCCACATGTGCAGACAAATGAAAATTTTCACCAAACCCTAATAATACTACTCAAATATGTCGCCTCCTTCTCATCTTCTGAACTCATTTTCACTTCAAACCTAATCACAAGAAACCCTAATAATCACAAAGGATAATCCGCCCCCAATAATTATTCTCACAGATCTTTATAACACAATATCACACCAAGAAAATCACATCTTCCATTCAATTAATCATTCAAGACTCTTAACACAATAACCTCGCCATAGGGATGGTATGGAGGTATTGTTTGTCTTAGCCACAGGGTTGGCTTAATATTCATGAATCGGCCTCAATAACAAACCACGAAAGATGCAACATAGACACGTTCTTCAAGACCTAATAAGGGTCTCAGGTAGGTACTAATTGATGAAGTCTCGAATTTATGATGTAGGTCATATAACGAATTAAAGAAATGATTTAACATACTTGTTAACATCATATCTTTATTTTCGGATAGCATCAAAGATCTATGAGGATGTTGGTTCAAGCAAAGAAAATCATGTTTTAAAAAGATTGAAACTTGTGAACCGTTTTTGAGATTCTTTACTTTTATTTTCATTTACGTTCAAAGATTTTGTTATAGTGGAAGTTGATGGTTGTTAGTCGAAGTATTTTATGCATTCGGATATGAAGGGGAAAAACGGATCTATGACATGTAGGTTCAACCAAGATAGTCATATAATGATTTGGAATATGGTTGAATCTGACTGAGATCTTGATGAATTCAAGCGTTATTATTATTTTTTTTCATTTAATGTCTTTGTCGATGATGTTGTTGGACTGATGAAGAGATTACTGATGTTTTAGAAGTTTGGGTATTTTGGTTGTTGTCGAGGTCAATACTTCTTCTTCATTCATTTCATTTTCTGTCAAGTTGCTAGCTAAGTCGCTACCCAAAACTGATAAGTCGCTAGGTCTACAAAACATGAGTCAAGATGCTATTTCAGATTTAGACACAAGTCGCTAACTTATCAATATAAGTCGCTAGGTCATTTAGGTCACACAACTCGCTATGCTCAAAAGCAAGTCGCCATGCTCAAAAGCAAGTCGCTAGGTCATTTTCAGTATCAAGTCGCTACTTAGCTTTATACATAACTCGCTATTGACTTTCAAGAAAGTCAACGAATAACCAAGTCGCTACAGAGAACCAGTGAATCTGGACAAATATGAGGCCAAGTCGCTAATATGATATTCCGGCGAGTTTTCCGACCAAAAACCGTCCACATTCAAAGAAACCCAGAAAACATATCATAAAAAACTGCATGTTATGACTGTTTTGACCCAGTTTGACCTTTGTTAACATAAGCAGATATTGACCACCCAGAGACTCTGATAAAGATGAGACAAAAACAGTTTGGACAAAAATTGACAAAAATTGACACAGAACAGATATTGTAATCATTGAAAGACCAAGACTTTATTGACCAAAAGAAACTTGTTTAAAAACTGTTAATAAGATTCGACCAAAAGATGAAAACAAAACAGATTTTAGAACAATATTCCGAGCCAACAATGATCAATAAACCACAATAACCATGGTAAGAAAAACCACACAAATCAAAGAAACACAACAACCAGGCTCTGATACCAATTGTAGGATCGAATATTATTGTGTTTGATGATTCAGGTGGTCTTGGATGATCAAAATACATGTTTTCCATTTTAGAGAGAGAAAATAGAGAGAGAGGGTGTTCTTGCTAGAGGTTTACACAAAGGAAATGTTAGATTGAATGAAGCACCACCCCTTCCATGGATGGAAGGGGTATTTATACTTACAGACTCAACGACCTCCTATCGGCCTGTGGATCAGGGATACAGTGGGTAAAGACCCGTCCTTCCTCCACGGTGTTGCACTAAACTATTTTACGCTACTGACTAACTAATTAACTACATAATAACGTAAATAACGACAAATCTACGAGCTAACTTATGCTAGATAATATTTGGGGTGACCGACTCTTCACTATGGAATTTTCTAATTCCTAACATGCCATGAAAAAGATCTTAGGATAAGCTTGCTGGAAACACAAAAACATGTGTTAGAGACAAGAGTAAGGTTGCTGGAGGCCAAACTTGAAATGGCAAGGATTCCTGACGACCACGCATGTCAGTCGGATGCATTACTTCGTGAGCTGTTAGGTGACATGGATAATCTTCGTATGTAGTAGTAGTTGTTGTTCTTGTAGTTGTAGTTGTTGTTGTACGTAGTAGTTGTTGTTGTTCTTTTAGTTGTTGTTGTTGATGTAGTTGTTGTTGTTGATGTTGTTGTTGTTGTTGTAGTTGTTGTTCTGGTAGTTGTTGTTGTTCTTGTAATATGTATCCGTCAAGTATTTTTATAAATCAAAGCACATGCTGGATTTGTAAAGTTGGTCATGTTCTAAGTTAACATATCACTTATTACTATGTACCTTTCAATTTGACCATGTTCTAAGTTAACAAGATTATGGTTTCCAAACAACCCTTTTCCAATACTAAATTACACATGAATAAAGAAACAACTTGACAACATAACGAAACAGATCAAACGAAACAACTCGGCAAGCAAATGAAACAACTCAAACGATATTATACACAACACGACATAGACCATATGCTACACACGACATACGAAACAACTCAAACGAAACAACTTGACAACAAAACGAAACAGATCAAGCAAAACAACTCGGCCATTCAATTATTTTCCCTGCTACTTCCCGCTCTGCTAGAACCTGCACCATCTTTTCCCTTCCTTTGCTTGACGAACTGTTCAAACAATGCTTCAAGATTTGTTACCCTATTTCCCGCATCATCAAATGTGTAATCGAACGGCCTTTTTTCAGCTTCATCTTTTTCCTTCCTTTGCTTGACGAACTGCTCCCACATTGCTTCAGCTTCCAGTAGGTTTGCTCCTCCATTCCATAATGCAGAAGTAGCTTCACTGTCCAAATACACTCTGTAGAATCACTCTTTCCTTAACCATTCCAGAATGCGGTCTCTCATCAACGGGTCTATGTTCTTATAAGAACCATATTCATCATAAATTTCTGACCCGTACGTATCAAGAACTCGAGTAAAGAGATATATGGACGATAAAACCAGTGACCACTCTTTTTCCGGCGCGTAATCAGCCATTTTATTGTTACGTGTGTTTTGTGGTTATTTATGTTTTGACGGGATATATAAGGAAAAAACTTTGCGGGAAAAATAATGGCGGGAAAAATAATGGGGGGAAAAAATAATGTTTTTAATTCTATAAATGTATTTAATTTTAAATTAAAGTATTTGATTATAAATATAAGCTATTTAATTTTCATTCTATATTAAATAAAATTATTTAAATTAAATAAAAATAATTTTTTAAAATTAAATAAACTAATTAAAAATAATGGCGGGAAAACTAAAGGCGGGAAACTATTGGCGGTAAAAATAATGGCGGGAAACAATTGGCGGTAAATATTTTTTTTAATTCTATAAATGTATTTAATTTTAAATTAAAGTATTTAATCATAAATATAAACTATTTAATTTTAATTCTATATTAAATAAAATTATTTAAATTAAATAAAAATAATTTTTTTAAATTAAATAATTTAATTAAAAACTGGTTTATAAAGTTAAAAAAAATAGATTTACAGTTTGGGACGACAATGTCGTCCCAAAGTGTTTGGCGGGTCCAAAAATACAGGCGGGATGTATTTAATTTTCGTGAAAAGTTATTTAAATACTAAAAAATGAAATAATTACAAAATGGGATGACATTGTCGTCCCAAACTGTGTGGGCCAAAAACTCTTTGCTGACTGCTGTATTTGTTGAAAAACGTGTGGGTCCTACTTGCAATTTGGGACGACAAAGTCGACCCAAATAATTTGGCCGTCCCCAAACTATGATTTTGGTGTAGTGCCTCTTGAAGCTAGTCAAACAACTCTATGCCAGCGACTAAACTTTTAGTTGGTAAATTAGGACAACAGCCAAATATTTATTTTGTGGCATAGAAATAATGTTCTCATCTAAGTGATATAAAACGAAGAAGAATAATTATAACTTATTACATAAGTAGCAGTAGCATAGTAAATATCTAAGATAATATCATACATGGACAAAAATAATATTAGAATAACTAATTTTGAGATCTAAATGCATGTACTTTCATTTTTTTACTTTTGAAAATGCTTTTCATAAGACTACTAATATATTTTTGGTAAATAAAGTGATTGTTACGACCTATGTTGTGTGAGAGCTTCTCAATCAAATAATAATATTAGATTACTAATATATTAGCATTTCTATTACCTAAGATGATAATTGTTTCAAACTTGACTTTATTTTATGGCATATTACTAAAACTAGGATACATAATCATGTTTTACCGATTTTGCGCAGCTATTTCTAACTTATTTAACATTTTATTAATAGCCAACTAAACCTTGAACCTCACGCATTCGGCCATATCTCCCCGCACACACCTTCATTCTTACCGGAATTCGCACCATCTGCACCTCCACTATTCTCATCATGATGACATCGGTCTCATTTGTTTTCCTGCACACGGGTTTTCGACCGGAACAATGGCGAAGGTCTTGCGATGTAGTTGTGAAGTAAGGATCATGAAATTTCAAAATGGGGCCCCGTTTACACCCAATGGTTTCCAAACAAATGTTTTAGCAATACGGTCAGCGAGCTCATTTGACAACATAATGGTTGAATGTGAGAGGGAAATATTGACAAGACACTTGTTTAACTTTCAAATAAAACTTTGGAACTTCAAATCCACCATTAATATCTACTTTTTAATTTTTTTGCTATAAATACAACCTATGTTTTATACTTTTCCATATCGACTGCCTTACCAATACACCACCAAAATCACAATCTTAAACTTCACTTATGATATTCTCGGCTACTCTTTATTGACCGCTTTACTGAGATTAACAATAGAGTTCAATGGAAACCAAGAACTTTGACGATAATTTCACTTATGATATTTTTTGCTACTGTTTATTTATGCTTCTAGAAAAGTCTCCATATGAGTTAGTGTACAATAGACCTCCATCTCTCTCATTAAAAGTGTATGAGAGTTCTCGCCTAAATAGCTAGAGACCATATACTTGAAACGATAAGGGATAGAAACTGTCACACTTTGTCTGGTAAGCAAGTTTGTTGGACTAATGACAGACAAAACAAGCCTAGATAAACATATCCAAACAAAGGCCATATTAAGACCTTATCGAATAGGGCTGTTACAACATACAATAGATGCTACTACCTCATTGGCTTAGAGGTAATGATGTGAACATATTACTAATACGTGCATGGTACACCTCATGCACCGAGCAGTGCCAAGAACATCACGCCTTATGTTATTCTTGTCCCTTCCATTAGATGACCACCACGTGGACTATCCTAAATTATTAGATTGCATTCATGGGTGGCACAAAACCCTAAATGCATCTCTATAAATAGAAGTTCATTTCCACAAAATGGACCAAGTCTCGTTCATCATGAAGGTAATCAATCTTCACACACCATAACACACACACTTCATAGTCGTATATGAGCATACCCCAACTCTTGATCCTCGATCATACCTTAATGTCTTTACCGTACGTGGCTGCTGACAAGGAGGGGTCTCAACAGATTGATAGTTTACCACAAGCTCCGATTGTGGTGGATGATATAATGAAGGAGCCAGTGGTGGTTTCTAGTGTGCAACAGGAAGTGGGTCAGCCTTCTTCTTTCACTTCTACTTCTCCCCCTAAAAGGACTAATCCGTTCTCTAAAGTCGGAGAAATTGTTGTTTCTGACAGTGATGATGACCAAGTACTTCCAGAGGATAACCCGATGGCGAATTTTCTTGCCTCTGGAGGTAGTGGATACGAACATGAAGATGAAGAGGATTATGATGATTATACGAGCCACGTCTACGATCTCCCACATGAATTAAATGATTTTAAGCTCAAAGGGCGTGGTAAAAAGTAGTCTTGGTGTTCGTATAGTGGTAGTATATCTCCTGTGAGTTGTGGTTTATTGTTTTATTTTGAAATTGAAAGTGCATTATGTAAGTTCCCCCATGTAATGGGCTGAGATATGAGATGTCACTCATATCCTTTGTACTTAAATATTTTTTGGAGTAATAATATTTACCGGGTCTCTTGACCTTTTACCCAAAAAAATCACATGATTATCCTCATCCAAATCACACTCCAATACGTATCATATGTAAACATTGTGCCATCCATGTTATACGCAACATACTTCAGTTATATATTCAATTAATTAACAGTAGACGTTATGAAAATGTAACAAAACGTATTCAATTAGTTAACAAAAAAAATAGCTTTGATGATAAAAAAAAGTTGTGTTACAACTTCTAAGGTTGTAATGCTTTTTCATATAGTAATTTCCAATCCGGCTTAGATTACAAACTCAACGAAAAACAAAAAAATTAATCCATGAGTGAAAATAATGAATGAAATATCCGATGAAAAAATGGAGTATTAGAGATACTAGGAACGTGTTGGGAGTTTTCAACGATCATATTCATTATGTTGTTTTCTCTTTGACGGTCTCTGAATTCTCGAAAACGGCCATGATCATAATCCTAGTATTTGAGCATTTCAAAAGCGCAGAAGTAACTTTTTCTCCTAATGGTAAATAAAGATACAAAATCCAATTATTTATTTATCATTATATAACATTTTGGAGAAACCTACTTGTATATTTGTATTATTTTAATAATATTTGAGGTAAATTTAGATGCCTTCTAAATTTGAGGCCCTTAGCGGTAGCCACTTAGCACACCTTCAAATACGATACTCACCCAAACTAAATTGATGATATATGAGTTCTTTTTGTACGTCTTTAGACCTTTGAAGAGTCATCCAATTAGAGCACTAAAAATAGCATAATCATTACTATAATATAAGCCTTACAAATGACGTAGATACGGTACTGCTACTAATGTGAGAGAGTTTTTGCACTACATTCAATAAAAGACTTTGACTGAACTTTCATCTACTTCATCTTCTTCGTGCAATGAGTAATATATCTCTGATTCCGGCAATAATTTTTTTCTTCCATTTCTCTACTTTTTTTTCTTTCTATCACTAGATCCAAGCTTTCCAAGGTTGTTCCTTGTGATTTTATAAGGTGGTTCCTAAAAAATTTACTATACCGCTTGTAAAAAGATTTTTCTTCTAAGGTGGTTCACGGGCACCACCTAAACACAACATAGGTCCGCCTCTGAATACGATACTCACCCAAACTAAATTGATGATATATGATTTCTTTTTGTACGTCTTTAGACCTTTGAATAGTCATCCAATTAGAGCACTAAAAATAGCATAATCATTACTATAATATAAGCCTAACAAATGACATAGATACCGTACTGCTACTAATTAGGACTAGTCAATTATTAAATAAATAAGAGAATGTGATTTATTTTTAATGATCATCTCGTGGCAGTTTGCCAAGTTTCATCCCTAAATTCTCATAAAGACAAGAAGTTAAGAATACAAGTCAATAACTCCTAGTATGTAGTTGATCTAATCTCCCCAATACGCCTATAATTCCCACCAACTTATCTACTTATAACTATTTCCATATCTCATGTCTTCTATATAAATCTAAATCAACACATGCATTCTCAACGCAGCTCAAACCACTTTCTTAGCTTCTAATTTTAGCATATAAAACCGCTGCGTACCC